>JAZGLO010005497.1:410000-637500 GCA_036873155.1 Biomphalaria sudanica | reverse complement strand
TTTTACAGTGTTTTAGAAGTATGTTTTGTGCGTCTGTATCTGTTTGTTCTTCATTATACATGTAGACAAAATGTTTTGTAAAAATTTTCTATTATTTTGTCACTCTCCGGTATTTTATTTCCTTCTTTGTCTGTTATGTTGGTTATCATTCTAATTTTGTGTATTTTGTTCTAGCGCCAAGTACAATTTGTTTGGCCCTTCTGATATTTGGATGTTTTTGCATCTGATTTCGGCTCCTCTATATTGGTGTTTGTATAACTCTTCAAGTTGTGTGGTTAGGTCTGTTTTTTCAATTTCATCCTGCGTTTGAGTAAGCAGATTTTTTATTCTGTTTTCTTCATTTACCCTCTTTGTTTGTTTGATTCTTGCTAAGATTTTGAATTGTTGTTTGATTGAATTTTTTTTATTATTGTCCACATCTTGGTTAATTTGTATTCGTTTTCTATGTCTTGTGCTGTTGCTAGCAGGAGTTGGTTTATTACTCTTTTGATTAGTGGGTCTTCCAAAAGGTTGTTGTTTAACTTCCAATGGAATTCTTTTGTTTTTTTTTTTCTTTTTATTATTTTTGTTTCCAAGTTCCAAAAGTACACCTTTATGGTCGGAGTAATGTAGGGTTTCTCCTAAATGTGTCACACTAAGTATGTTGGTGTCTGTGGGTATGTAAAAACGGTCAATTCTGGTTTCAACCTGGTAGGACCTGTGTGTTAATGTAGTTTCCTTGCCATTCGGCTCTAATTTCCTATAAGCATCTACCAGGTGGAAATAGTTTACTATTTCTCCCATGTAGTTGTGTGTTTCTGTTACCGGCTGAGAGGGTGGAAGATATTGTGTGTGTGTGTGTGTGTTGTTTGTCCAGTTGTGCCTCTATAAAGTTAAAATCCCCTCCTATTATTAGTTGTTCTCCTATGTTTGGGATTTGTAGAGTGTCACTGAGCTCTCTGAGCGGGTGCGTAGATATTGACTAGTGTGTATTTCTGTTCTTGTGAAGCTACTCTAAGTATTACTACCCTCCCATTGTTGTCGTTGTGAGTGTGTGTGATTTTGTATCTATCTGTTGTTTGTAAGATGGCTACCCCCTTATGGTCTCTACCTAAGCTAAAATAACCTCCCATGAATCCCATGTGTGTTGTAGTTTGTTTTGCTTGATATGTGGTAGAAGTATTTGTCTCTTGGAGGAAAATAAAATCCGGTTTATATTTTCTAGCGAGATGTACTATATATTAATGTTTATTATTTAAGCTGCGGATGTTAAGAGTTAAGATTTTAATGTCTGCCATGATTGCGTGATGATGGGTTGTGTGTATATGAGTGTGGGTGTGTGTGATCATTTTATAAAATGTTCATGTGTTTGGCGGTGTGTCAGGGTCCTCCCCCTCGTCAATAACTAGAGGTGCAGGAGAGCTGGGGATATCTTCCAAATCCTCCATTCCCTCTCCCGTTCTCACCCCTTTCCCTTCTCCCCTCAGAGCCGTCCCCCTGGTCATCTGAGGTAGAGGACAGAGAAAGAGTTCTTTTCCTGTTTGTTTTGATTCGAGAGCTGGGCTCCGATCTAGCGTGTCCGGTAGTTTTCATTTTTGTGTGTGTGTGTTAGACCCTGTGCTACTTTCGCCTTTTTTTTATGGGGGGGGGGAGGGTACCCTTCCCACTGTCCATACGTTTTTCAGGTGTTGTACCTTTTTTTTTTTACTTTTTACTGTTTCGAAACCGTCTTCATCTACCTCAGGGTGTATAGCCTTGGTCTGCCCTTTTTCACTATCTTTTTTTAAGACCGACGCATAAGTGTTTTTTCTAGCTTCCAAGGACCTTTCAACGTCCTTTTTGGGACCCCTAGGGGCAGCCCTGTTGGGACATTGGTTTGAACAATGATCTTCCTTCTGGCAGAACCAACATTGCTGCCTTCTCCCCGGTGTAGTAATTAAGACCTTGTAGGTCCTGGGGTCTTCTTCATACTTCAGCTGTATGTAGTGGGGTAGCTCGGTACCCTTGCGGGGTTTAATCCAAGCCGCCCACTTGTCACTAGCCTCTAGTCTAAAAGCTTCTATTTTGGAGCCTTCTGCGGCGAGGGTACTGAAAATCTCTTCAATTTTTTTCTTTGAAATGGTGACACCCAGTGAAGAGTCACTTTTACTCTCTCTTCCTCCAGAGTGGCAACCTCCACCCTGAGGGTGTCTTCGCTACCAAAGACCTTTCCTATGATCCTGTTCTTCACCACCGGTGGGGAAACACCCAGGAACCATAGGAAAGGGTTCTCAAACCGGTACAGGGAACCCACCTCCTCCTCCCGAGCCTCAAGGCGGCGACAATGGACGCCATCGAGGCTCGAACTGCTCCCTGTCCGGACAGTTTTATTAGTAGAGTACCTAGTTGGTGGACCAAACCACCCTCCAGATCCTTTTTTTCTATTAGGAAAGTCTTTATAGAAATAGTAGAAAAAAATAAAATAAAACACACTCCTTAAGAAGTGAATTGGAGACACAACACTCCTAATGAAAACACAAGAAAGTTTAAAATCCGTAAGATCCAAATGAATAGACACTTCAAAGAAACTCAAAAGAAAATACATAAAGAAAAAAAAATACTTCCAAAACATCAGATTTAACATGGGAAAAAGAGGCCTAAATTGCAGCCTTGACCTGGGAGAATGGCCGCAGTGATCACCGTTTGTCCTATGCCTGGGCTTTTATTTTTATAGGTTATTTCAATGATCCAAGAAATTTGTTGAATTTGATGCTATCTTAAAATATAAATTAATGTATCTAAACTGGTGAGGACATGCTGTAATATTAAAGAAGGAAATTACAATTTAAAAAAAAACCAAACATAATTGTATCTAATAAAAAAATCTTTCACTTTGTTTACAAATGAGTCATTATTATTACTATTATTATTATTATTATGTTAGAAAAGAACAAGTATTCATTCTCTGGCGAAGCCAGGTCAAGTTTCGTTAAAGGGAAACAATGTTCATCGTAGTCCCTTTATCAGTTTTCCACCGAGGAATTTTCTGGTGATGTGGCAGGTCTGCAGAAGCCCGGGTACGCTGTTCTGCCTCATCGTGGCACCCGGGTGGAAACGACCATTAGAGGAAGTGGTTAGGCTAAATGAATGGCGAGACAAAACGTCCCAGTGAGAGTGTCCATGGGGAGGCGAGAGCTCTCATGGTCCAGTCGATAATCCATGCGCCATTCCTCAAGGGACCGTTACATTAATGGCGAGTTCCCCCATGGTTAGCTAGGTACAACATAGGAAAATGGCGGAGGTTCCAGGTGCACTCGGCCTTCGACCGTGTCTAGCCCATGCGTTGGGGGCTAGATGCATCGGAAATAGCTATGCTTTACATAGGCATTGACTTGGGTCTCTTCCAGACAGAACTGTGTGTTCACACAAGTTGGTTTTTTTTTTTCACTGTTTGACGCTCAAACAGGTTTTTTTTTCAAACTTACTTCGGCTCAGCTCTTAAGACGATCAAACGGTCTGCAGAAGAACGCCCTCTGACTGGCAACGAGAATGTTCCTAGGAATGCCAAGGGCCTTGAAGGTATCTGTAAGGTCAGTTGTTATTATCCTCTCGGCTGATATAACAATGGGGTATAGTGTTGTTTTAGATAATTTGAGATTGCAATAAGCGCGCGTGTGTGAAACATCAATTATGTTTTCCTTTCGCTTGACAAGCCCGAAGTTCAGCCTAACACCCAGCTGTACATAAATTAATTAAACGATGTGTATGATGATTTAAAATTAAATTAGGAATTAATACAATGATATTTATACAATGATATGAATAATTAATTATTCGCATGATAGATAATAATTACTAATACACATAAATCATAAGTTCAGTAAATGCTGAAATAGTATTTAAGTAAATAAGCACCTTATAATTATATTATATTATGTTATATTATATTATTGTCACGTACACTGTATCTATATTTAGCCCAAGGTCTGCCAGCAGAACTTCAGCCACCTCGGGATTTTCTATCACGCAACTAAATTATGTTTTGAAATAAATGTGATTGGTTGGAAATATTAATTATTGTACATTGAGCTGCATTTATTGGTCAGATTTTGACCAGGCGGCAAAGGGATATTTAGTCACATGACAAAACGTCCAAAGCTTTGTAAGCTGGGAAATATTACTGCCAGTCTCGTGCGGAATGTGTTAGAGAGAACATGAACTAGAGTCTAGTGTTAGAACTCAGAAAGAAGACATAATTATATTATTGTGTAGATCAATTATTCTATTCAAGTACATTTAACCATTGTAATTATTTGTGAATAGCTTTTCCAAGTTTTGAATTAAAGTATTTGTTTTAGACGAAGAGAAGTTTCTTCATTGAATATATAATAATATACTTAGATCGTCTTGTCACCTATTAACTTCTAGATGATCCTCTTATCAACTGGCAACTTCTAGATGATCATCTTATCAATTGACGATTTCTAAATCCTCGGCAACCACGATCATTGATAGTGCGATATAGATCAAGATAATCTTCAACGTGACATCTATCATAGTACCATCTTAGATTGTGACATCAGCACTATTTATGATCGTGACAATTATATTATATTGTTTGATATCATTGACATCAACAATATTTCAGTTTCCCAACTCAAGACAAAGATTCATATCTGTGGCATGTACTGTTCAAACTGTGCATAACAATGTTCAGGGTAATACCTCCAATGAAGACCAGTAGGGATTCGGCGCCTGCAGGGGCACCGTGATCCCGAAGGTCGTTAGAAAGGCTTTTATCCAACAACCAGGCCTGGGCTCTTCACCCCGGTCTTGTCTGAGGGCCCCCAGCGGCGACGGCCATAATGACTGGGCTAGAGGAGCCGTACCACCGCCCCCGGGTCCACTCGCTACAAGTGGCCGAGAGCAGCACTAACCATGAGGAGGTTGCCTCATATTCCTAAACTGTAATCGCCGCTGTTCCGTGTAAGGACCGCCCCTCCAGCTTAACGGCTAACTGATGGCGGCCCCCTGCGTGGAACGGCGTGGCGGACTTTTTGGACTGGGGTGTGGGCTATTTGTTCCATCCCTACCCGGAGTGAGATAAAAAGATAAAAAAGGGCCTGGTTCGCTACTCGTTCTTAGCCTATCTAGTTCCACTTCTAGACGTTTCCACGGAGGCGCCACGCTGAGGCGACGGGTAGCTGGAATCCTCCGCAGGGTAATACATTACCCCACAGCATCAATATGTAATGCCAACACCCTTTTGTTCCCCTGGCAATCATATCATTAAATAAGAACAATCTGATATAAAATTTGTCACATTTAAATTATGAGTGAGTCTGGAATGTACACTTTGGTTTCTTATAGTTACAATGTTTTTTTGTTTGGTGTAATGCACAAATTGTAAGACAAATTTCCATACGGACAATAAAGATTATTATTATTATGTTAGAAATGAACGAGTAGTCATTCTCTGGCGCTGCCAGGGTCGAGTTTCGCTAAAGAGAAACAAAATTCATCGTAGTCCCTTTAACAGTTTCCACTGAGGAATTTTCTGGTGATGTGGCAGGTCTGCAGCAGTACCGCCCTCTGACAGGCAACGAGGATGTGCCTAGGAATGTTAAGGGCCTTGAAGGTGTCTGAGAGGTCAGTTGTTATTATCCCCTCGGTTGATATAACAATGGGATATATTGTTATTTTGGACAATTTCCATTGACGCTTAATCTCCAAGCCTAGGTTCCCATATTTTCTTTGTGATGTTTAATTGAAGTAGATTGATTATTGTTATTAATATTACTATTATTAACACTGAAACCCTATAGAAAACAAATAACAGAGATTGTAACGTCTAATCTAAGACTACAACCACAAATAGGGAAGAGAGTGTCGCTATTTGATTGTGTACAAGTTTTACAACAAAACTAACCGCGACAGCCAACAACATTGAGTTTTTGGATATGCTTCTCGATTCAAAACCATTCACTCAACTAAATTTTTGTTTAAAAAAAAATCATTAATTCAAAATTATTAATGAGCCCGAAATGATTAATTCACTCAAATTGACTGATTTAAAATATTTTATTAATATGAACTTTGAAGCGATATATTCATTCAAAACGATTCATTGATTCAAGTTCATTCATCCATTCTCAATATTTCATTTCTCTGATGAATCAAAGCAATTTAATGACTAAAAACTTGATCGAATCCGATCAATGATTTATCCTTAAAAAATATGAACAAATGATTGAGTAGAGACAACACGCAAACCATTCAGCCAAAAATCTACTGCCACCAAAAAAAAAAAAAAACATCAAATAATTTGATGTCAGGTATGAGGCTATTCACTGCAGCGATCAGAATAAAAACCTTTATCCTCATAGAAAATAGCGAAACAAAAGATAACATAAAAGTCACTACAACCAAACACATAAGAGGATCAAACACTGGTGCAAGGGCGCCTCAAAACACCACCAGGAGCGTAAGCTAATTGACTGAAATGCAATATTTTAAAAGGGATTGGCTTAAATGGACAATTGGGTTGGGGAGGGTGTAATTCCAGACTTTTAGGCTAATGGATAACCACTGTATGGAGGTAACCATAGACAAAAAAGGTCTACCATATCGCCATTAAAGGATCTGTTATTGGTCTCTGTGTGTTAAGGAGCAGTTTGTGTTATTTATCGACCCCCAGGGACAACTAGCGAGAGCCTATTGATTGGGCACATTTCTTTTTCTTTTAAGTCTTCATGGGCCAGTCCATACATTTTTGGTCATGATCGACACAGTGACCAGGTGTCTCCCAACTGACAAGGCATAGTTCACACAAAATAAGAAAATTAAAGTTTAAAAGTTCAACTAATAAGATAAGATAATAAAATAAGATAACACAAAGTAGATAAAGTAGGAAAATAATATAACATGAAAATGTGAAGGAGAATTAAATAAGAAGATAAGATTAAATAAAACGATAAGATAATATAAGAAGATAAATAAGATAACATAAGAAAATAAGATAAACAAAATAATACAATAATAAAACAATATGTTAATATTTAAGAAGACGAAAAAAATAAAAATATGAAAAGATAAGATAAAATAAAAAATAAGATAAACAGAATAATAACATAAAAATAATACAAGAAGATAAGATTAATAAAAACTAAAAATGTTTAGGCACAGACATGTCTATGTAGGTCAGAGACAAACTAAAAATGTTTGGGCACAGACATGTCTATGTAGGTCAGAGACAAACTAAAACGTTTAGGCACAGACCTGTCTATGTAGGTCAGAGACAAACTAAATACTTTTAGGAACAGACCTGTCAATGTAGGTCAGAGACAAACTAAATACTTTTAGGAACAGACCTGTCAATGTAGGTCAGAGACAAACTAAATATGTCCAGGTACAAGCCTGTCTATGTAGGTCTGAGACAAACTAATTATGTCCAAACATAAGATTGTCTATGTAGGTCAGAGACAACTAAATATGTCCAGGTACAAGCCTGTCTATGTAGGTCTGAGACAAACTAGTTATGTCCAAACATAAGATTGTCTATGTAGGTCAGAGACAAAATAAATATGTCCAGGTACAAGCCTGTCTATATAGGTCTGAGACAAACTAATTATGTCCAGACATAAGACTGTCTATGTAGGTCAGAGACAAACTAAATATGTCCAGGTACCAGCCTGTCTATGTAGGTCTGAGACAAACTAATTATGTCCAAACATAAGATTGTCTATGTAGGTCAGAGACCTACTAAATATGCCCAGGCACAGACCTATCTATGTAGGTCAGAGACCTACTAAATATGCCCAGGCACAGACCTATCTATGTAAGAACAGAGACGAACATTGAAGACCTTTTCCGTGACCTTGAACTGTACACAGTTTCACCTCACCTTCAGGTCAGGTTGGGCCACATTATAATTTAGGCTATCAGGGCGGGCCAGGTTTTGAGGCTATCAGGAGTTAAGTCACCTGTGCAGCTATCTATCTCGTTGTCGACTTCCCGCAGAGACATAATCAATCCACCGAAAGCCTCTCACTTACACAAGGCATCTGAACCAAGTCTTACTTACCTAGACACTACTGCATCGTACATCCTCCACATACACGCACACGCGCTCAAGCTATTAATCACCTTTAACTCACACCTGAAATGCAGTCCTAGTTCGTTCCTCCCCCCCCCCCCCCCCCCCCATTTTCGCCTCCTCTTCCTCAGTATGATTAAATGATATCATTAAGAACTTTTATTTGTAGAGTATGTTCCAATATATCTATTCATATCTTCTAGAGTGGATCAACGAAAGATGCTCTCTTACAACCCTAATCATCAGCTACTCTAAGCTGGGTGTGACATCTAGCCAAGGGTATTACTACGATTTAAAAAAAGTGACTTAAAAAAAAAATTCATCAGAAAAGTCCTCCGTGGACACTGATAAAGGGAGACTACAATTAATTTTGTTTCTCTGTAACGAAGCTCGACCCTGGAAGTGCCAGAGAATGAATACTTTTTTGTTTCTAACATAATAATAATAATAATAATAATAATAATAGTAATAATAAGAATGACTCATTTGTAAACAAAGTAAAAGTTGTTTTATTTGATACAATAATGTGTTTTTTCAATTGTAATTTTGTTCTCTGATATTACAGCAAACACTTACCAGTTGAGATACATTAATTTATATTATAAGACAGCAGCAAATTTCATACTTTAGTACTCGTAGCTGCATAAAATGCCTTTAAAACGTACAAAAAAAATATATATTAAAAACAAAAGCCCACAAAGAGGCAACTAAAAAAATACCAAGGATTCCTATGATGATAAAGCTAAAATTGAATAACGTAAATTCTGAGGTTTCATATTAAAAAAAAAGGAAAGATCCTTCCGAAAGAATCTCAATAACTTCGTTCGTCTACAACAGAGGACAATGGACAACTCAGTGATGGTCAAGTTTGGACATTTTATGAACAATTTTAACGTGAACTGTTGTGTAAACCGTAAACTTATGTTAGTGTCTTATGTGTTGCTGGCAATGTCATCTCTTCAGTACTGAATAAAAAAAAATGTTCTGATTACTGCTGCAAAGAAATGTAAACTCCAGAGTCATTCTTAAAAGTCAAGTCGCAATAATCTGTTCTTGATTACGAAACTTGACCCTAGCAGTGCCAGAGAATTAAACACTCGTTCGTTTCTAACATAATAATAAAACGATAATATAAAACCCGGAAACAGAAGGGTTTTTCACAGCAATACGGAACCGAGTTATTAGGACTAAAAAGTATGCAGAGAATATTCTAAAACTCAATGTTATTGAGAAACACCGAACGTACGGAACCGCCGGTGAGTCAATTAAACACATAATGGCAGGATGTTCAGCTTGATCAGAATCTGTCTACCTAGGTCGCCATAACCAAGTTGCGAAACTAATGAATCAACACCTGGCTTTGACACGTAATCTGATTAAGTAAAGATACGGCCCCTTATTACAAATACTCGCCACAAGAGGTTCTCGAGTCTACAGACCACCTACTCTACTAGGAATGACTTGTATGGACTGACAAAACTGTGCATTTTAGTCCACCAGAGTTACTGTTCTTTGACAAAAAAAAAACAAGGTTACAAAGACAGTTTGTGTGGAAAAACAAACTCAAAATCGGCCCCCGAAAGGGTCCACTCAGGCAGGTAAAAAAGCAGGCTTCAATATGTTAAGAAAGAACATCGGAATGAAATTCTAACAAAGACAAAGGACAGAGAAGAATGGAAAAAGAAGGTTGACAGATCTTGTGTGGTACCCAGAGCTCCAGCAGACCAATGGATAGTTTGGGATTAACGTGTAGTCCATTGTGAACCTGGCATAACTTATGTCTTATAATAAATAACTAATTGTTTTGTAAAGGGTCAATCTCTTATTCAAATCCTCTAGGAAAACACATTTCCGTAAAAAGAAATAAAACTCCTTTAGTTAGGTGTTTTATGTGTATGTATATACATTTATGTCTATTATGATATTAATTTTCGCGATAATTTGAAAAACTAGTTATTAGGCTAATTGTTGTTTCAAATTATGCCCAATTTATAAGCATATTAAATAGAATTAATTTTTCTCTTTTAAAAAAAAATAAATATTTAGTACTTAGTGTGACAGAACCTACATAACTTAACAATGAAATTGTAAATAGAAAATTCTTTGACAAAAATCTAAAACCATTTGCATAAAAATATGGTGAACTGATATATCCACTACTAAAGTGTCTCCCGCGTTTTACTATTAATAGTGAAAAGTTATAAAAGTGGTGTACTTTTATGACAAAAAAAAACTGCTTGCATAAGTGATTAAAAAAATTAGATTTTTCGCTTTCAGAACTTCGAATTGTCTCAAATATTATGATGTCGGATTTTCAATATCTTTTCCAGTTTACGAGATCTAAATGGGACGGACAGACATTCCACACAAAACTAATAGCGTCTTTTCCCCTTTCGATGGCCGCTAAAAGAAGACAAATCCGCTATCATCATTGACATCACACGTGCAGTACCATTACCTTACGACACAAGAAAACATTAAAAACGAACACATTTAGAAAACGTTGGCTTGGAGATTAAGAGACTATGGCAAGTTGTCTAAAATAACAATATAATTGTTTAATTGCGTCATCATTCGTTGCGGATGTTTTCGTGAGAAAGTACTTAAAAGGATGTGACGTAGTAAAAATGATAGTCTTCAATGTCTACTTATATCAAAAACGTCTCTGTTCATTAATTGTTATGTTTTATTGTCTACAGTAATTTTATTTATTCTCTGTAAAAGCAGAGCAATAGCCACAGAGGGGATAGAGACAAGCCCTAAGCCCTGAACATCCCTAAGAAGATTCTCGTTGCCTTTCTGAGGGCGTTATTTCTGCAGACCTCCAACATCAGAAGAAAATTCCTAAGTGGACACTATTAAAGTGACTAGAATTAACATCGTCAATTGTTGTTCTGCTTTCTGTTCTTGTATAATGTTAATTTAGGTCATTAATAATGGGGCGTTGTGGATGAGTAATAAAGCGCTTGGCTTCCAAACCTGGATGTCTCGGGTTCGATTTTCAGTGAAGGCTGGAATTTTGAATTTTGAGCTTCGGGAACGCCCATTAGCCCGCCTAACTCTGATGGGTACCTGACCAGGGAAAGTAAAGGCCTTCGTCTTGCCGGCCACATGACCATATTTTTTAACCGTCGGCCACTGAAACAGATAACCTTTACATTATCTCCCCTATCGATTGTATGGTCTGAGTGGATTTTTTTGGGTTTCCTTTGAAGTCTTTAATATTGCTACTGGAAGTTCATTAACAGAATAGCGTGCAAAAACTGTTGCTGTCGCTTATGCTTCTTCAGTGTTGCTAAGCAGACAAATAGTGCGTGTTATGCATAGGTCTAGCCTAGACGTGGAGGCGCAGTGGCTGGGTGGTTAAGCACTTGGCTTTCGAACTGAAGGGTCCCGGGTTCTAATCCTGTTGAAGACAGTGTGTTTTTTACATTTCGGGCGCCATAGGGCGCCTCTGGGTCGAAAGGCGGTTCTTCGTTGTGCTGGCACCATGAAACCCTCGTTAACCGTGGGCCACAGAAACAGATGACTTTTACATCATCAGCCCTATAGATCGTAATGTCTGAAAGGGGAACTTTACTTCCTTTTTTTAACTAGGGCAGACTTGAATCTTATAGACCATAGAGTATAGACGTTACTTCATGCTGCATACTTTATTGTATTGTAGTATTATTATATTGTAATATTATTGTATTGTCTACTCAAGTTCCTCTATGTAGATTAGTACCTAGAAAAATGGGATCCTTGTTCTACAGTACATAAAATAAACGAATTCAACAGTTCTTAATTCAGGCTAAATAAGCATTAACATTTACTGCATTTTATTCTCCTTGGGGAAAGACTGCAGCACATACGTTTGAGAACCATTCAAAACATGCTGCCTAGTAATGGCCCATAAGATGAAAAAAAAAACTCCCCCTCCCCCTTATTCACATGCTGATAGGCCCCCACAGACACACGAACACTCATTCACATGTTGATAGGCACACACACACACACACACACGAACACCCATTCACATGTTGTTAGGCCCCCACACACACACACGAACACTCATTCACATGTTGTTAGACCCCACATACACGAACACCCATTCACATGTTGATAGACCCACACACACACACATGAACACCCATTTACATGTTGATAGACCCACACACACACACGAACACCCATTTACATGTTGTTAGGCCCACACACACACACGAACACCTACTCACATGTTGTTAGGCCCACACACGAACACCCATTCACACGTTTTTAGGCCCACACACACACACACACACAAACACTTATTCACATGTTGATAGATGATTCTGTTGTCTGTTATTGTTCAGTAAAATTGGGTCACCATGTAAGTTACATGTCTACAGAAAGGGACGGGCTGTTGGTACATACTGTTGATACTACAATGATTCTGTTAGGTTGTTATTGTTCAGTGATTTGGTACCCATGTTTCGTTCTTATTCTATAGAAAGGGGAGAGTGTCGCTGTATCTATTACCAGAGTTATGCTCCTTTGTTCATGTTAGTTTGTTTAAGCCATGTCCCTTGTTTTTCATTATTTCCTGATAACCCAAATCGCGTCATAATAAGACATCAAGATGGTTGTAGTTTGGTTGCAGTCTAAATTTCTCATTAAAAACAAAATCTACTACTAGATGCAATAACAACCGAAGATGGCCAATGAAAACGGCTGGATTAAAGTGTGGAGGCCCGAGCCCCGACTTCCCCTCCCTTAAATCCGGACCTGACTATGGAATCCGATCGCTTTTAAAAAGGTTTTAAACTAACGATGAATAAAACTTGTTTCTCCGCAACTAATTAGTTGACCTGAATGTGTAATGTTGATTTTTACTTGCGTGTTGCATCATTAGTGGATGTGTTTCCTCTGGTGTTCCAATTCTACTTTCACACATTCTGTTTCTTGAGTGTTGGGTGAACTGTTGTTTCTGAAGCGCTCCTTTAGTGCCATTAGAGCATAGAACGGGTTGCCTGAATCAGCCGTGAGGACCAATGACTTAATAGAGTTTCTAATTAGCATTCACGACATAAAAAAAATAGGATGTAATTTTCGTATCTTCCGAATCTCTGTAATTTATAAGATTAAGTTCAATGTAATTAAAGCCAATTCATATAAAGTTATATATATATATATATATATATATATATATATATATATATATATTATAGCTTTTACATAGCGCTACTTTTATGCTTATAGCATGCTCAGAGCGCTTTGGTCCAATCTCATTTGTGGACCGGTGGGGGGGAGGGGGTATCTAGGGGGTATCTCAGTAAACCCAACTCTGCCCGAGTCGGGTGTCGAACCTCGAGCCCCCTTCTAGTTAGCCAAGACAAGCCAAGTTCAAGCGCACTTAGCCTCTCGACCACGCTTCCCACCATATATATATATATACACAGAGAGAGAGAAAGAAAGATAGAGAGAGAGAGAGAGAAAGAGAGAGAGGAGAGAGATGGAGGAGTTGTTGCTGGGCGGTCAAGCGCTTGGCTTCTGAACCGGGCGTCCCGGGTTCGACTCCTGATGAAGACTGGAATTTAGAAATTTCGAATTTCGGGAATTTTGGGCGCCTCTGAGTCCTCCCAGCTATAATGGGTACCTGTGGCTGACTGGTTAAGCACTTGGCTTTAGAACTAAGGGGTCCAGGGTTTGAATTCGGGTGAAGACTGTGATTTTAATTTCGAGATCTTTAGGACGCCTCCGGGTCTGAAAGAGGAACTTGAATATATATAGATAGATAGACAAATAGATAGACAGACAGTAAGACAGATAGATTGATAGATAGATAGATAGATAGATAGATAGATAGATAGATAGATAGATAGACAGACAGACAGATAGATAGATAGATAGATAGATAGATAGATAGATAGATAGATAGATAGATAGATAGATAGATAGATAGATAGATAGATAGATAGATAGATAGATAGATAGATAGATAGATAGACAGACAGACAGACAGACAGACAGATAGATAGATCCATGAGAATTTTCCCCTCACTTTGTTCATATTACCTTTGCTCTACCCCATACCTAAGCCGTTCATATAAATCTCTTCTGAAAAGGACAAACATAGATTGTTCTCTTGGTTTGACTCAAGCGAGCCCTAATCTCAATTTGCTAATGTAGGATGTGAGTCTGAGTGGCCAAAACCGCTGGTTACCTGTCAAGGGTGCTGGAGCTCGAATCCCAATTCCAGCTGAGTTGTGTTTGTTGGGCGCCTAAAGGCAGTACGAATACCCCTCCCCCTTTACACTGAGATTGAACCATAGCGCACCGAGCATGCTATAAGCATGAAATATATGCGCTATGTAAAGCCATGTTTTTAATGTATCCTTTATTATTCTAATATGATGTCTAATTTTCTTGCATTTAGTCGAGATTTGTTTCCATACATGATGGAAAACTATAAATAGCTACAACCTTGGTGTATCCAGTGTACAATATAAAGTCAGGATGATAAGCTGTTGTTTGTTTTTTTTTTGTTTTCTTTTGGTAGCTCAGAATCAAATTCTCTAAGAATCCCACAAAATATCAACATGAAACAAGTTTCACTCTTAAACCGTATTTAAAAACAAGGGCTTCTAATGAAGGAGATTCAATACGTCGAGCAACAGTCAGCAGCCACGCGTATCTTGTTACTACAGTAGCTGAGTTCCTTTGTATTTAGTTGGTAAATAAGTGTAGTCTTCGTGGCATTAACTTTATTGAAAAAAAATATCCAACTCTATGCGACATTTTAGCGTTCTAGGCATTGTTAACGTTATTGTAAAAAATATCCAACTCTGAGATAGATGGCGACATTTTAGCGTTCTTGATATTGACATTGTTAACTTATTCGTAAAAATAGTCAACACTGTGGTAAATTGCGACATTGAAAATAAACTATTTATAAATGATAATAAAAAAATTATTGGGTGCGCCTTGTTCTCGGCAAACAGGAAATGACTTTCTGAAAAGGAGCTCGTGCAAGTTTCTGATTGGCGTGTTTACAGGACGATTAGATTCAGATCCAACATGGCGGTGAATTTGACGTCTGGCACCAGAATTAATAACCGACACAGAAGAATGATGGCTAATTAGGGGGCTCTGTAACTTGAGTCGGCTGTAAACCAAGGTTTAAATTAATGATTACGAAATGGTCAATATTTTAAGTGTTTAAGAAAATGGGAGAGAAAATCGGAGGGGAGGGGAGGGGGGAAGTCTCGGAGAGGACGTGACGTCGTAAGTGATTTCTGTACTAACACCAGAAGCAGACGTGAGACAAAAGAACATTAGAAAAAAAAAAAAATAAAAAGGTGAAATGCAAAAATCATGTTCGCGGGATATTGATTGCAACGTCTGCACTGACGAATTGTGGGAACAAACTTCGCGGGTGAAGAGATTCGCATAACATTAGAGAGAGTTAGTCTTTAACTGAGGAGATGTGTCTCATAGAGGAGTTACCTCACATAACATTAGAGAGAGTTAGTCTTTAACTGAGGAGATGTGTCTCATAGAGGAGTTACCTCACATAACATTAGAGAGAGTTAGTCTTTAACTGAGGAGATGTGTCTCATAGAGGAGTTACCTCACATAACATTAGAGAGAGTTAGTCTTTAACTGAGGAGATGTGTCTCATAGAGGAGTTACCTCACATAACATTAGAGAGAGTTAGTCTTTAACTGAGGAGATGTGTCTCATAGAGGAGTTACCTCACATAACATTAGAGAGAGTTAGTCTTTAACTGAGGAGATGTGTCTCATAGAGGAGTTACCTCAGCCTACCTTTTTTTTCTTTCCTTTATTTGACTGTTGGTTTGTAGCGCCAAACAGTTGGTGCAAGTAAACCAGTGAATGCGTACTAAATTCTTAATGAAAAACTTGAAATAAACTTGAATAAATATTTTTTTTAAAAACAAAACAGGGGATATAGCTTTCATTTACAAATATATCAAATATAGACAACTTTCATCTTCAATGTAGATGTATGTAAAAAAAATACACACACACACACACACACAGGGGCGTAGCTAGGGAGGGGAAGAGAGGCGGAGAATTTGAAAATTCCCCCGGGCACTACCTAAGGGAGGCCCCGAATGAGTGTTTTTTGTTACATTAAATATTAAATATTACGCAAAATGCAGCCCCCCCCCCCCCCAAAGAGATCAAGCCCCCGCCGGTGGACCACCAAATGATAGCAAATTCCAAGCTACACCACTGCACACACATTAAATATATATTGTTACGTTCTCTCCTAAGCAGGTCTTCTGCAAAACACTGCTAATAACAACAGCACGTCTTGCACAAGAACTTGACAACAAGAGCTTTAAGTAACAAAGTGGCGATTTATTTACAATTACATCAACAACAGCCAATAAACACAATTGGCTACACTAACTTCAAATGCTTTGCTACACAACAGAACTGCCTAACTAATCACTACAAGTCTCTCTAGCTCGTACAGCTTCATTTTCGAGGACTCACTTCGTAGCACACAGTCCTTACTGCTTGCTGTCCTGGACTTGACTGACTCCTTTCTAACTCGCTCTGTCTCTGGTCCGTGAAGGCTCTGGATCACATGACCACATCACGGGCCATATTTTCGTGAACTAGCAGTACTGTCCCTTGTCCGTCGACAGCCGTTGACCTGTGTGATTGGCCTGAGTCGTGTGTGTCAGTAGGCCGCACACATATTAACCCTTTCAGTCCGCCACTAGGGTTATAACATTATATGTATAGTGATGACTCTCATTCAGGCTCTCTGCAAACTGCAACACACAACACTGCTAACTCAAAGCAACTCAGGGCTCCAAAATAACGCAAAACTTTAATGTCCAATACTGTACAATTGGCAGCACGTATCACTGACTGTATAAATGTTCTGCCGTGGATATCTGAACCACCGTGTCATCTCTGTACTGTTACAGCAAGGACGTTACTGGCTTCTCTTGTACCTTGTTGAGCTCTGTCGTACCGTAGGGATTCGTAGATCGGGAAGTTGTAACTGACTCGCTTCTTCTTCTTCCTCTTTCTCATTTTACCAGCCCGAGAGTTCAGATCAGCAATCCTATATCTGAGATGAACAGCGCAGTGGTTTCCAGATCAGGCAGTTCTCCGTTTAAGTTTTTGTTCTATAGGAGAGTTTTGAGGCCAGAGTCTTGTTCGGGCCTCTTGATATAGTAGACTCGACTCTTATACCAAGGTTCTTTATAAAGGGTCTCAAACGGCCTTCTAGAACAAAACGGAGCATAGCTCTAATAGAATTGGGGCCTAGACATATTCTTGTTGAGCTCCGTTGTTTATGCTCAAACTTTCGGAGCAAAAACCATTGATCTGTACAATACCGGTACTATCATGTATTAGTGAGAAGAAACAGCTACATTTAGCAGCCTTTTTTTCTGTAACATTTTAAAGAGGCCATCTCTTTTGACTAGATCGAAGGCCTTAAGTCGATGATCACAATGTACAAAGGCATCCTTTGTTCTCTGCACTTTAAGACTTTCGACGGAGACAGAAGATCTTTACAATTCTGGATCTCCCTGAGCGGAATCCACTTTGGGATTCAGGGTAGATCCGATCAGCGATGTACTTAATAAATATACAAGTCTAAATTCAAATTGATACAGTATATAAGTAAAATTAACAATAAATAATCATTAAAACTATTTTAATGAATATTATCTTTCTTTATGGCGAGATAATGCACAAGTGACAAATCTCAATTCATATCGCCTCACGCTGTGCTTTCTGTGCAGCAAAGGTCATCTATAACATCTTCTAAACCAATACTGTCTAGTAGTTTTGAACCCACGTGAATAACAAAATTGCATGGCTGTGGCGTAATATTTAATATTTTAAAAAAAATTAGGACATTCATTTGGGGGACCCTTAAGTGGGAACCTTTAGGACTTTCGAATGTTCACCCCCTCCCCCACCCTTGCTACGCCACTCTTGTTGCTCTCCTCTTTGTCCCCATTGTTCTTATATAAGCGGTTATTTTCACACCCCGCAGGTCATGTGGCACAACACCTTCTTG
Organism: Biomphalaria sudanica; assembly: GCA_036873155.1. NCBI lineage: Eukaryota > Metazoa > Mollusca > Gastropoda > Planorbidae > Biomphalaria > Biomphalaria sudanica. The sequence continues at coordinate 619,406 of JAZGLO010005497.1, read as the reverse complement.
CTAACAATTGCAAAGAAGTTCATGTAGAGGGTTGCTTCATTAAGATTTGCATTTAGATTTAGATTTGCACCGTTTTTAGAAGATCTGGAGGGACGCCATCGCAGTCAGGGGCTTATATGTAATTGAATCAATATAATTATCATTTTGGCCATGAAATACAGCCAGAGAGACAAACAAATGAAAGCGAGATAGAGAAATGTTGATACCAAGTGGGATAAGAATATGAACATAGATAGAAAGAAGAATGTTCAATTCAATATCCCTAAATGACTAGCTACTAATAAGTGAGAAGATCTCTCGACACAAAAACATTGGAGCCTGGATCAAAATGTAATAAATCTGTTACAGTAGTAGTTATACAATACCATTCTACTCTTTATTTCAGAGAATTTATGTGCTTACAAAGATAATGAAATCTTGCTCGACATAAATAAAAGACGGAATTTCAGGCAGAAATTAAAACAAAAATGATTAAAACGCTAGCTTTTCATGTGCAGATTCCCACCTTCTAGAATAAGATAACCTAGACAAATTGATACCAGTCTGAATTTAAAAAAAAGAACTCACAGGTGATTAAAAAAAAAATTAACACAGACTTGTTTTTTTCATCCTCTAAAGAATATAAGATAATAATCCTACAGGATCAAATATCTATTTATCTCCCTTTTATTACCACTTTCTTTCTCAGTACAAAACAAAGAACATTGTAGTAGTGAAGTGTGCACTCTTTATTCACGGAAAATAGGAAACAAGATTTGAAAAAATAGGGTCAGGCAACACTCTAACAAGTTTTATTTGTGCATGCTTGCGCGTGTGCTCGTGCACGTGGGTGTATAGGAGGTTAGGGGGCGGGATAGTTCAACAAAAGATGTTAATGCACTCAACTGACCTTGCATTTTATTTTGACCTTTTTTTTTTTTTAAACCTAACCCTACTTTTGAGATAAAAAGTAAAGATGTCGCCAGGGAAAAGTGAGGGATTTAGAGTGAGTTTTCTTGAAGTTGGTTTATGAGGGTGCTCGATTTCTGTCAGACAGGCGCTCATGCCACTCATTTATTTCTTTTTAATACAAAAGGTACTCCGTACTTTTACTGTTTTGTCTTAACGATACAGGATACAACAATGTTATTAGACAGGCTCAGATGTCATTTATATAAAAAAAAAAATTTGATACAAAAGGTGCACCATACTTTTACCTTGCAGTCCTTGTTTTTGCTTTGGTATGGTAACAATACAACAGGGGTTATCTAACTTGGGATTCGCGGTCTACATGCAATCTATCTTCGTCAGGCTGAATGGTTAGTCTGATAGCATGTTATCCTGTTTCACACCTCTGTGGTAAACATATTGAAATGATCTGTAATACTAACTAGACCAATGTAAATGTTATGCGGATGTTAGGCACTCAATTCAAATGTTTACAGTGTCATCCACTGTATCTGCTTTCATTCATAGTGTCATCTCTATATATTGTCATCTGTTCCATTGAGACCAATTGTTATAGAAGGTCTTAACACTGGCATGCGACGTAGCAACCTGTGGGCAGCGCTGATCAATGGCTCGTTGCCACGTCGTAAAGTCCTATAACGTAAGAATGTCAAGGTCTTTTAGACCTTGCGATCTATGGAGCAGATGATGTAATGGTCATATTTTTCTGTGGCCAACTGTAAACGAGCGTGTCATGTGGCCAGCACAACGACCAACCGCCATTACTTTTCCCCAACTAATGTCAAGTAACCCATCAGAGCTGGGTGGACTCACTGGCGCCGAATGATCCCGACCTGTGACGTGGCAATCAGCTATTGGTCTAAACTGCCCAAAGGTTGTGACGTTGCAGTTCAGTGTTCAGACCTACTATTACGATTGATTTTAGTTTTATTGTCATCTGTTATTTCCATATTATATTAAATCTTATCTTCTTCTTATCTTATCTTATAAATTACAGACGTTTTTTATAAAAGAAGTTAATTACGTCCTGGGCATTCCAAGTGTCAATCCAGTGTCACACTACATGCCAGAGATAATAAATTAAAAATACCTGCTCGTAATATTAATAATACCGATTTCTAGAATTAGATTAAGAATAAAGGAATTTAACTCATTATCTACATTATGTATGACATGTCACTGTGTGGCTCTAATACTAAAAAGCCCAAAACCCAGAACATGATGGTTCATTTTATGGTTATCAAGAACATGAATAAAATAAAAGCAGTGCGTGACTAATGGAGTTGTGGGAACTGTAACCTATCTCGAAAGGTTTTTAGATCGTCTTCTTCTGAGATATTGAATTATACACCAAGAGGTTCTGCATGTTATGATATCAGTTACAGCAGTGGTTCCCAAACTTTTTTTCTCAACGAAACACTTTGCACATCGCTAAGTATTTGACGGAAAACTTTGATTATTTGTTTTCCAGAGAGGTTTATTCACGTGGTGGTCTAGTAGCTAATTATTCCATTTCAGTAGTTCGAGTGACACTAAGGTTACACGGAACACAGTTTGGGAATCACTGAGTTAATGAATGTGTAAATAAAGCAAGAGGAAGAGCACTCTTACGTTGTGGGCTACAAAAAAATGGATATTTTGATATGTGATACACTAACGGATCTAAGGGAGGGGGGGGGGGCGCTAGGGGTGATCGCCCCCCCCCCCCACTCGGCCGCCCCCCCCCCTTCCGAAGTTCTGGATCCGCTAGTGATGTGATATGTATTTTTAGCTGATGTTACAGACATTTCAACGACCTAAATTTAAAACTGCAAGGCAAGAACAAATCTTTGACTAGCTTAGAAATGAATGTCACTAGAGAAGTTGATTCTCTCAGAATACAAGGATTTGAGTCAAAGTCCAGATTTACAGAACAAAGTGAAATGTGGTACAGATCAATACAAAAGTACATTTGAATCAGATACCTTTGATCGTCGTTTTCTTTCTTTGCTTGCACTTACACTGGACGATGGCTTGCCTGGTTGTGCGGTTTGCGCGCTGGACTGTCGTTTGAACTTATCGATGATCCCGTGTTCATGCCCTGCCCGCTGCCATCCCTCGTTGTCCTGCGGGAGGTTTGAACTAGGAAGAAAACTATCTTCAACTCTGAAGCAACATCCGAAACATCTAAATCGATTACTTTTAGGCGATTTCAACATTTTTCCAGAACTAAGACAATTAGCCCGAAATGACGCTGTTAATTCAGATCATCGTACATACAGATGCCAGCAGACATTTTCATTAAAACATGTCAACTGAGGTCGTAACTTTGAATTCGAGTTTGAAGAACTGACGGTTGCTTTCCAGTTTGGAATTTAATTCCTTAACATTACTGATTTAGTGACAGCAAAATAAAGTCAAATCTCATTAAAGCTAGCTAACTTAAAAAAAAGTAAAATCTCCCTTTCAGATCTTGTGACCTATACGGCAGATGTTGTAAAGGTCATCTGTTTCTGTGGCCTACGGTTAGCGAGGGTTCCATGTTGCCAGCACAAAGAGAAACCGCCTTTACTTTTTTTTTCCGACTTATGTCAGGTACCCATGAGATTAACTCAAAGGCGCCTAAGGATCCCGAAATAAAAAATCCCAGTCTACACCAGGATTCGAACCAGGACTCCGGTTTACCGCCTAGCCACCGTGCCTCTTCTAGCTAACTTGTCTGTATAATAGGAAATTATTTTTCTTAAATTTAAAGCTGATAACAGTGTCTTTAATCAGTACTACTTTTAGATAATCAATTTAAGCATATAGATATGCCGACTATGTCAAAATTAACATATTTCAAATGTATAGCAAGGTCACAAAGTTTGTGGGGAAACCCAAAGTCGAAATCGGCCCCCGAAGTTGTCACCATAGGCATGTAAAAAAGCTGGTTTCAATGTTTTCAGAAAGAATATCAGCATGAAATTCTATCAAAAGCAAGTGACAAAGAAGAATGGAGACAGAAGGTTGGCAGATCTTGTGTGGTGCCCCAGCGGTCCAGCAGACCTAGGCATAGGTGAAAGTGAGGATGAACTTATATGTGAACCTAGCCTAACTGATGTCATATAATGATTATGTAATTCCTCTAATTGTTTTGTAAAGGGTCAATCTCTTATTCAAAGCCTCAATGATAAAATGTGTTTAAAATATGATAAATTTCTCCTTTACTAAATAGCCTCCCTAGTTTGTTACTATTACTAGTGAACAGTTGTAAATGGTGTATTTTTATGAAGAAAAAAACTGCTTGCATAGTTGATTTTAAAAATAACATTTTTCGCTTTCAGAAAAGAAAAAGTGGCCGTTACATCAGAACTTTGAAAGGTCTAAAATTTCATATCTTTTCTAGTTTACGAGATCTAAACGGGACATACGGACGGACGGACAGACAGACCACACAAAACTAATAGCGTCTATTCCTTTTTCGAGAGCCGCTGAAAAGGGAGTAGAGATTATTGTTTAGTGCATTTGAAGTAGAAGTGAAAAACAAATTGGCTCATGAAAACAAAATGTTGGCCACTCTTTGACTAGACTGACTAAAACAGAACCACAAATAATACTTAAAAAAGAAACCCAGCTTATACGAAGTGCCATTGCATCAATTAGTTTGGATCAGTCGTGTAATTAAATATGTAATAGATCTAGAGCAAGAACAATCCATCTGTGCGATTAGAAATATTTTGACCAATTGTTTTTGTTTTCATGCTTGTAGCTTTCTCAACAGTCTATTATCTTATCATTGATCTGAACCAGTTGGGAAAATGGAGAAAGAAATGGATATCTGTGTAAATCTACCGTATCGCTTTATAAAAGCATTTATTTTTTTTAAAAAGGTGGGGGGGGGGGGGAGAAAGACATGAATTTGAACTCATAGCTCAAGCCTCCTCAAGCCCTCATACCAACCCCTTTTAAAATTAATTATTGATTAATTAATTATCAATAGTTTAGTCGTTAATTAATTTTTTTTTATAAGTTGATTCTTGTTTTTCAGTCTCAAGAAAAAATTCTGCCGAATTTTTCAGCTTGATCCTAGATAGGGTGTGGGAGAAATAACGCGCACAAACTGTTGGCCAGACATAGAGAGTGAGTTGATACAGGCTTTGTAACAAAAGCTATACAGTTCAATCTTAATGAGATCCTGATGAGAGACTTCCGTTGTAATGACGTCACAGGTCAAGAACAAACATGTTGGACACACTGGGAATAGATCATCGCCTACAAAATGTTCTTTTTTCCGGCTCTGTCTCCTACTAAATGTCACTCAATTTCACATCCCTAGTCATCTTTATACATTTTCGGACGGTCTGAGAGCCTTCTCTCCCTTGAGCTGAGTGTTTCTTAATGTACCTATTTAGTTGGCGGAGTGGGCGTTGCCAACTCATGACGTAATCTTCTATTTGTAACAACTAGACATAGTGCATCTGAATCCTGGTGAAGAACCAATGGCGTATATGATATGACGCGAAAGGGCTTCATGGCGCCCCTGGCCTGTGACAAATAGGGCCCCACCAGACCCTTGAAAGGAAAAAAAAAAAGGCGTGCACAGCATGACTTGATATGTTTTTACCATATTCAAACATCAGAGCTTCTAAAGCTTCTATTCACTGGTACGTGGCTACGCCACTGCAATAAACATGAGTGTAGTTACCATTAACATCATTATAAACTTTGTTCTGCTGTAAACGTTGTAGGCGTCTTTCTAGTAGATTTCAATATGTGCCATTGTCGTAAATGGAACCGATGTATCATGAGTACAGAATAGAGATATACTTTCTAGTAGATTTCAATATGTGTCATTGTCGTAAATGGAACCGATGTATCATGAGTACAGAATAGTGATATACTTTCTAGTAGATTTCAATATGTGTCATTGTCGTAAATGGAACCGATGTATCATGAGTACAAAATAGAGATATACTTTCTAGTAGATTTCAATATGTGTCATTGTCGTAAATGGAACCGATGTATCATGAGTACAGAATAGAGATATACTTTCTAGTAGATTTCAATATGTGTCATTGTCGTAAATGGAACCGATGTATCATGAGTACAGAATAGAGATATACTTTCTAGTAAACTGAAATATGGGCCATTATCGTAAATATGTGTCATTGTCGTAAATATGGGTTATTGTCGTAAAAGGAACTGATGTATCATGAGTAGAGAATAGAGATATAATTTGTAGTACACTGAAATATGGGTCATTATCGTAAATATGCATCATTGTCGTAAATATGGGTCATTGTCGTAAATGGACCCGATGTTACCCTGAGTACCAAATAGGGTTGTACTTTCTAGTACTTTGATATATGGGTCGTTGTCGTAAATGGAGTATCTAGCGTACATAGTATGGATGAATTTTTTTTATTACATCGAAAAATGGGGCATAGTCGTAAATGGGGTATCCGACGTACAAAATATAGATGTATTTTGAACTATTTTCTAGTAAATTGGAATACGGGGCATTGTCGTAAATGGTATTTCTGGTGTATCCGGCGTACAGAACATGGATTTTTTATAAGCAGTGTGTATTGAAAAGCAGATAAAAGTTTAATCTGCACCTTTTAGCCAGGGTGAAAAAAATAATTCTTAGCTTGTTAGCCTGTAGCTCAAAGTTGGCAACAGTGATCATTTAGTGTAGTGTTTGTTTAGTTTAATATCTCGCCCAGTTTTCTCCGCTTTCTTGTCTTACCTTTTAATTTAGTTTCCATTAGATCGCCCTAACATTTGTCTATATCGCTTTCTCTTCTTTTCCGTTTTGTTGTGTAAATAATGTAAGACAGGATCTTAGAAAAGAAAATGTAAACATAGATCAAAGACATATCTCGTCACGTGACTGAAATCTCGGAATCATTACACACGTTAAGGGTTGCGCCCCTTGATAGATGTAATATTTTCCACTCTCGGTTTATGCAATGCACTTTAATTTTCAGCACCCCTCACTACCGCGTCTATTTATATCTTTACAAGCGATTCCACCGCCGTCGCCTGCTTCAGATTACACCCACCTACCCCCCCCCCCCTAAAGTAACGCCAGCACTTGTTTCGATGCTAGGAAGTAAAGGCCTATTTACCTTTAAAAACAATTCCCGTCGACCACCGCCAGGTGTGAATGGACGAGTTCCGCTTCGTGCAGCCAATCAAACACGCCCTACTATCTGAATCTGTACTGTCTCTCGTCTGCTGTGGAGGCATGAGGCTCTAGTAATGTCTGTGTACGCAATGGGTCCAGTGGACTGACCAAATGACTGTGTACATAGATTACGTTGTTGTTTGTTTCTTCTAACAAAGGAGTGATTGGTTGGAAACTTTAATTCTTCAAAGTAAGTCTGTCAGTTTGTCTGTCTGGTTTTTTTTTTTAAACTTAAGTAAACATTGTACACCAAACTGTTTCTACTCGGTCTGCCAATTCTTATGTAAGATCCGAATGTGCTATGCTACTTGTACAAATATTTTGTTTTATTTTATTGGTTTCGGGTGTTACTTTAGAATTGTAGGAAGTACAATGTAGGGGGACTACACGGGTAGAGGTGGGGGGTATGACAGCGGGGAGAACTCAAATCCGGGGCCATCGAGACGTCAGTCCAGAGGGCATACCACACGACCAGGCAGCTAAGTCTTTTAGCACTGTCAGGTGAATTTTTAACAATGCAATCCACTGACTACGCCCATTATTTCAATACAGAAATTCTCGCTAACGCGATGAAAAAAAAAATATGTGGAGAAATAGAGAAGCAAGAACATGTTAACCACGTGACCATTGTTTTGTGTTTCCTCTGTTTGAACGTAATTTTTTAAGCGGCCCCGAAATGGGAAAAGACGGTATTAGTTTTGTGTGGAATGTCTGTCCGTCCTTCCCGTTTAAATCTCTTAAACTAGAAAAGATAGTGAACATCCTACATCATAATATTTTAAACCATTCAAAGTTCTGATGCAACTGCTACTTTTTTCTTTTCTGAAAGGGAAAAATCTAATTTTTTAAATCACCTATGCAAGAATTTTTTTTCATAAAAATACACCACTTTTACAACAATTCACTATTAATAGTAACAAATATGAGAGGCTCGTTGGTAGGAGAGATAACCATTGGCCATATTTTTAACACATGTATGGGAACGGTTTTAGATTTTTGGGCAAAAAATTATTTTTTTAACATTTGTATTGTTAAGTTAATTAAGTCCTGTCATACTAACTACTACATTTACAAAAAAAAAATGTTTATTTTTTTAAGAGAAAAAATCTATTTAGTATGCATATAAGTTGGACATAATTTAAAACAACAATTAATTAGTAGTTTTCCATATTATCGCATGAACTGCAACAACAGACCAAAATCATATGACCCCATGGTGATAAAACACTGAACTAAAGAATTTTTTTTTTACGGAAATGTTTTTCTCTTGAGGAATAAGAGATTGTCCCTTTACAATTAGAGCAATTATATATTCATTATAAGATATTAGTTAAGCCAGGTTCACATCTAACTTTCACATTCACCTCCACATATCCTTTGGTCTGTGGACCGCTGGGGCACCACAGAAGATCCGTCAACCTTCTTTCTCCATTCTTCTGTCATTTTTCTTTGATAGAATTTCATTCTGATGTTCTTTTTGAAAATATTGAAACCTGCCTTTTTACCTGCCTGGGTGTACCACTTCGGGGGGCCGATTTTCAATTCGTATCTCCACACAAAATGTCTTTGTAACCTTGTTTAATATTGAAGAGGTATTTTTTTGCTTCAAAATCCTCTGAAGGGGATTTAAACTCAAAACCCATTAGGCTACGCTCATAGCATTTTGAGTGCGTAATTTGTTGTTTTTTTTCAAACTCCGCTTAAGGGGGGCTTAAACTCAAAGCCCCTTTGGCTACACTTAAAGAATTTCTAGTGGGTAATTTGCTTTTTTTTATATTGAAGAGGGGGTTTTAGCGTGAATTTCAAAAAGGGGTGGGGGTAAAATCAAAATCTTATTTAGCTGTGCTCTTGGAATTATCTTATCTTATCTTAGACGTTCCTTCAAAAAAGAATAATTTGGGGAATGTCGTTGGCTGTGCTGGGGCAAGTGATGGTTTAGTAATAAAATCTCACCTATAATAAACAAAATCAAAGCTAAAATTCAGTCACTAAATTCAGTACCCCCCCCCTGGCGGGGTGGGGATTTCATTTCGGAGGGGTGTGAACCCCCCACCCCACTGGCTACCTCAACTGGTTTAATAATCAATAATAAAAATAAATAAATAAACTGCTAAGACAGGTTTAAAATGTGGGACTTTCAACACAATAACACTGACCAAAGGGCAGTAACTTCATTTTCTTTATGAAAAATAAACCTTTCTTACTTCAATAATAAGCAGTACGTAAGTCTGTGTAATCCATCCCTGCAAAATTGGAAATATGGTAAGAGATAATAGCAATTACACATATCTATAATTGATAATGATTAAGACTAAAGTCTAATTATAAAATAATTTAAATTTCCAATGTAGTTGGGGGCCCCATAATTCTAGTAGGCTACCGGCGTCCAATGGTTATTTCTGCACCAAATGTGGCAAAACATGTAGCCCACAGCTAGAGCTGCGTAGATATGAGAAATACCGCATTTTCATCAATCTGGCGGACCCGAAGACATGCCTTATCATTATGTCAGAATCGAACGAGTAGTTATTCTCTGGCGCTGCCAGGGTCGAATTCGAAGATGTTCTGCAATCCACGACCTCCATCCCTCCTGAGCAGGCATAACCCCATGGTGGAGGACCCGGGGTGCAAGCATCGAAATTTGGTTAGTAATTTTCTAGTGAGTCTGCCAATGTCATGCAGGTCGGTGTCAATCCACTTGATGACACCGAACGTGTAAAAGAGCACTGGGACGGCCCAGCCGCTCATGGCAGTGATGAGACCACTGCCAGACAGTTTGGTGTTGAGTATTTTATTAACTCTCTGCTAATATTTACCAAGAAAGCCATTCTTTAATTTTTTAAGGTTTATCTTGGCATTCTAGTTTATTTCAAGATATTTATAAAGAGAGGCAGACTTTAATTCCTCGTTGCCTTCAAATCTAATGTTAGTGTTGGCTGCCTTGCCCCCCCTATAATATCACACCTATCCAGGCCAAAAGACATACAGATATCGTCACTAAAGCGTTTTACCGTTTTGATTAAGGTGTGTGACTTTATCTCGGTTTCTGCATATATATCCTTTTAGACATATATTTATTATTTTTTAAGTACATTATCTTATGTCATGATATTAATTGTCAAAATGCAGGGGTCCCTAATAAGGTCAATACCAACGCCCTTCCCCCACAATCCCTAGCTACTTCACTGGTTTGATCAATTTTGTTTTCTGTAATATTTTTCCTGTTTTTTTGTTTGTTATTATTTCTTGCTTTGTTATTTTTGTTATTTTGTTTGTATTTTTTTTCACCATATTGATCTAGGCACTGAAAGCAATATACATACATATATATATATATATATATGGCTACTTCTGTCACGGAAGGCAATGGATGCGCCCCTTTGAGTCACTGGCTTTGGGTTTTGGTTTCGTCTTGAGACGGGACAGAATCATCTTTTTGAAACTGACCAATTTGCATGTATGCTCTTCTGACACAGAGAAGACTACGCTGGCTCGCACATGTCACCCGCTTTCCAGATGGAAGGATCCTTAAAGACATCATTTTGTATCGTGTGAAGTAACAAAACAGTTAACTATGTTTTAAAGTGTTTAAACCAACACTAAAGCACTTTTTCAAACCTTGTGATCTATGGGGCAGATGATGTGAAGGTCATGTGTTTTTGTGGCCAACAGTTTATAAGGTTATCACGTGGCCGGCACAACGACCGGCAGAAAATTTACAATTCACTACTAATGCTAGGTACCCATTAGAGTTGGGTGGACTCATGGTGCCCTTAAAAACTTAAGATCCAACTCTTCACTGAAATTTGAACCCGAGACTCTTCGGTTTGGAAGCCAAGCGCTTTATCACTCGGCCACAACGCCTCGTACTCCAACACTGGCTGCTGTCAAAAGTACAAATATTATTCATAGACATAGAAATAGACATAGACACATAGTCATAGACATAGACATAGTTATAGACATAGACTCTTCTCGTATTGGAACCTTTTTTTGGTTTGTTTTGTTTTGTTTAGTATTTGACGCCCTATTCTGAAGTTAAACAGTCCGACAAAAATGTCAAAGGTCAGAAATGACCTTTGCCCCAGGGCTTGATGATTTTTGTCACGCCTTTTTTTTTTTCCACTTTCATGAGGTCAGTCGATACTGTTTTTGTTTGGACCTATATGTGGGTGCAAGAATACGAATGGAGAGCGCGAGTTACGAGTACATTGTCTAAGCAAGGGGCTGTGTTTCGTTTGACGGGAGGACTGGTCATTTCTCCGACGTCAGGAGAAGTAGCAGTAGGTCATATTTTAGGGTGGGTGCTAACAGAGGCGGCCTTAGAAGTGCGCGGGGCCATGGGCGAGTCTCATGTCAGGGCCACGAATATTCGTACGATGGCCTAATATTGGCCAAGGTTTCTCTTTCGAACTGGGCCTAAGGTGCGAGTCTTAGGGAGGTCGCTCCGCTCGCCACCCCCTGAGGCCGCCTCTGATGCTAATGTCATGGATAATTTACTTGTTGATATAGTTGTAGGTAATCTTCCCGGCTGAAAATGTGTATTGGTTGTGAGAAGTCTTACGGGATAGCTGTTTTTACACAGTGCAAATTATGGGATAACTTTTTTTAACATAGTGCAAATTATGGGATAACTGTTTTTACACAGTGCAAATTATGGGATAACTGTTTTTACACAGTGCAAATTATGGGATAACTGTTCTCACACAGTGTAAATTATGGGATAGCTGTTGCACGGTGTAAATTGCACATTGGTGAAGGTCCAAATAAATATAGCGGGATATTAATTTTTGTTTGTTAAACTTAATTATGCATTCGTCTAGATTTTTCAATGAGAGAGTTCTGATTATTTATATTTTTAAACAAACATGCTGTTGTATTTATATATTGTAGTTTCGTAACTGTGAATTGTTATCTGTTTTTTTCCATACAAAGTTGAAATTATTGACGCTACGTAAAAATGAAATGGGTTCATATATTACTGACAGTGTAAAATCTTAATGTTTTGGAAATGATATGATATGTATTTTGTTTGGTTGTCCATATAAGAAGCTGGGAATCTGTTAGAGACATTGACATATGTGGCGTGTTATTTGATTAAAATGTTATTTTATGGACGTTTGATATGCATCGAATTTAACAAACGGAAAGGGGTTTTTACGTTCAATACACAGCGTGGTGCGAATGTGCGTATCTCGTGGCTACCCTTATGTTATACAATACAGACGTTACTTTAAAAGAAAAAGATGATTACAGAAAAGGTCTTGGAAATTTGCATGGACATGTAAACAAAACCTTTGTGTATTCTTTGTAACATAATTTAAAAAAAACTAGTCCGATTGCAGAAATAAGAGAGTTATCTTTCCATGACTTTTTTTTTCATCGAGGGCTAGAGAGTCGGTGTTCGTGCTTGGTGTCCCGCATGGTTGGGCGACGTAGAGAATTATAAAGGTGCAGGTTAATAGATGCGTGCTCATTTACACATAGTCTCATGTCTTAACAATGACCTATATAAATATCGACTCAATCTGTTTATGCTTATCTTGTCTTTCAGACGCCTGTCCAATGCCGGAAGCGAATTCAGCAATCTAAATCGAGGCTGCAGCACCCACGTGGCCGAGAACTAACTGAGCAGCTTCTGGGTAAAGCGCAAATTGGAAACTGATGGCGAGAAACTTTAACGGATGAAATATTGATATGCCTCCATCCATATTTTCCCATTCCGTCTGAAGCGTGGGAAAACACATTCGCCTCCCCTTATCGGGTTATGCTCTCCTTTATTTTTGTGGGGGACCCACGCCATTGTGATACCCGGCACTGCGCAGTGTGTTCGGTAATCAGTTGTTATTAACAATGGTGTACACAAGGGGGGAACACTCGGAACCAGAGTATACAATAACGATATGAATAGTAGTGGTGTCTGTAATATTGAATTCTCGTGGATTACCCGAGTGGATTCTTAGTGTTGATAATTGTGGATACTCATGTTTGTGGATAATTCTGGATACACTTTAATTTTTTTTTTATTCTTGGTGTGACCGACGGATATTTCTAGGAGCAGTTGAATTTGAATGTCCAGACTGCACTCAAGAAGAATGTCTTCCTCAAAGGCTTCCAGATTGTTCCAGAGAGCGTCGTTTGCTATCACCTTGGCGGCCTTCTTGTGCATCGTCCCTAGTCTCTGTACAGAGGAGGGCGAGACATTCCCCAAGAGAGAGGGCTGCAAGGTTTTTGAAGCGCCCACTCACAATGTCACTTACAGGTGAGTGCCTAAACTTTGATCACCCGGGGGGTGGGGGGAATTTTTCCCAAACATCTGTCACGTGATGTAACACGGGAAAAAAACTGATTCGATGAGCCTTATAGCCCCGCGTTACTGACCGCTTATTGCCCGCAGGCCATAGTTTATGCACCACTCTGATCATAACCTTGATGTAATTTTTTTTTTCGAAATAACCTGCAGTTTCAAAATCTGGACATAAAACTTGGCAAACTTGTATCCAATATTGTTTAATAGAATCTCCAACAGCAAGGTATTACATTTAGAAGCATTGTACGCTACAAGATAACTGACATATAACAACTTTCTTAAAACTATCCAACTTTCTGAAAACTATCAACTTTCTGAAAACTATCAACTTTCTGAAAGCTATCAAGTTTCTGAAAGCTATCAACTTTCTGAAAACTATCAACTTTCTGAAATCTATCAACTTTCTGAAATCTATCAACTTTCTGAAAACTATCAACTTTCTGAAAACTATCAACTTTCTGAAATCTATCAACTTTCTGAAAGCTATCAACTTTCTGAAAACTATCAACTTTCTGAAATCTATCAACTTTCTGAAATCTATCAACTTTCTGAAAACTATCAAGTTTCTGAAAACTATCAACTTTCTGAAAACTATCAACTTTCTGAAATCTATCAACTTTCTGAAAACTATCAAGTTTCTGAAATCTATCAACTTTCTGAAAACTATCAACTTTTTTAAACAAGAAAAACATTTTAAACATTTAATCAAAAGACATTGTTAAACATGAAATATTATATAATAATTTTTGAAAATAATTAAAATAATATGAATTCCAAATCAGATATCTATCCAGTGGCGTAGCTAGGTTGGGGAGAAGGAGGGGGAGAATTTGAACCCTCCCCCGGGCCTCAACTTCACGGGGGTCCGCTAAAAAAGTGTTTTTTTACATTAAAAATTAAATATTACGCCAAATGCAGGGGCCCCTAAAGAGGTTAACCCTAACCCTACCCCTGCCGTCCCCAAAATGTCTAGATCTAATTGATATGACAAAGTGAACGTTCGCTTTGTTCTTGTGTCTGATTGATAACGAGGGTGTTATGTAGCTGGCACAATGACTAAGCACTTTTACCCATACCCAGATTAAAGTAAGTTAAACACAGGCAATAAAACCTGTACACTATGAGATTTCCGTCTTCATCTGGTATAAAACTTGACATTTTTTTGTTTCAAAAGCAGAAAATATTAGCAAACTTTCCCCATGGTTGAAAAAGGACTTTTATAAATTACTATGCCCTGCGCAATCCGTTTCGCATAGGACCCCGCAATAGTGAAGTCCGGCCCTGCTATTTAGTGACGGGTGAATACAAAGAAGCTTACTTGTTCTCCCCCCGCCCTCTAGTTACGTGGGTTAACTCTAGTTCGACTTGCAGAAATAAAAGAGATATTTTTCCATGACTTTTGGTGGTGTCAGGCATGGTTGGGCCATGAAGAGAATTATATGTGAGAGAGAGCATTCAAGAAGTAACATTGCACACTTCAAAAAAAAAAAAAAAAAAAGATGTTTTGCATAAATTTTTTATTATTAATTTACAATTGTGAAAAACACCAAAATTCCACCAATATTCCACAGAAAAACTAATGCTTAGATCTATGTTAAAATTCTTACAATTACTTTATTGTAAAGTTTAGCTGAATTTTAATATAGAATTTTATTCTATGAAATGTTCAATACATGATGTGTGTAGTTCGTCCATCGTGGTTCGATGATGACCACTTTTGTCATCCATGGGGCTGAGGGCTTTGCACTGGGGTTTTGTGCCTCCTCATGTGGCTGGTGAGACCTATGTGAGCCCGGAATGTTCGGCTGCACACTGGGCCACTGGCGGATCCAGGGGGGGGGGGCGGTAGGGGCGATTTATTACTTATGTTAATAATATATACTAATTATTTATATTTCAACCTATCTTTAGATTATTTCGCCCCCCCTTCTAGTATTTTGGCCGATTTAGTAGGGTCGGGAGGGGGCGATGGCGTAAATCCGCCCCCCCCCCATCATAAACTTTCGAGTGGGGAGGACGGTCCTATTTATTTGTAGAAATCACAGCTTGCTATCAGAATCAATTAAATATCTATATGATTAAAACTTGTTATTGGTATTTTAACCGGTCTTTATATTTTGTCGTTCACCTGTTGGCCGATTGGAAGGGGAGGAGGGAATACCTCTACTGCCCTTCCCATCTAAACCCTATGAGTGGTGGGGGGGGGGGCGGACCTACATTAATGGAGAAATCATAGTATATGAACAAAATTAGTCGAATATCTATATAATATAAACAGGTGGAAGTGCGATACATGCAATCACCTTCCCACCATCGGACAAACCAATACTTTTTTTTTTGTATTATAGTAAGAAAGTACAAAATTTAAAAAAATCTGTCACTAATGTAATTTATATATGCTATAAAGTAAATTCTTATATCGAGTCGCCCAACCCCTATTCTTTAATGCAAAATGCAATCATTAGCAGAAATTATAAAAAAGGAGCGAGGATTAATCGTTTTCATTTTACTGCCCTTCCCCTTTCCAGACGGAGTTTATGTAATTTCACATGAATTTATCATAACTATTTTAAGAAAGATTTTGCATTGGAAAAGTTATAATTCAAACGAAAATTTTCAATATAACAGTCACGGTTGAGATGAGTTCAAAAGCCAGATAATCTTTTCCTAGTCGACTTTTTCCAACCTTTACTCTTATATTTTTCTAGTTAAATAAATTTAGGACTATAACTCACAATTTATGCTTCAATTTCATTGAATATTATTAATCGAATTTTTTTTTCGGCGGCGATCCTAAAGCCTTATTCTAAATATGTGGGGTATCTTATCTTTTCAAAGAACTAATCGGTTGTATTTGCAATGTATTAAGGGACTATAAATCCATATTAGAGTATTTTTCCACATTATTCAAAAGGTCCTTTATAATAGAATGAATAATGAGCTGTAGGTCAGGAGAATGCGTTACTGCAGTGAAAAATGCCAGAAAACGCTTTTAGCGTCGAGGCTTCACCCCGAACCTCACTGATGAATAATAAGCTGTAGATGTCAGGAGAATGCGTTTCTGCAGTGAAGAATGCAAGAAAACGCTTTTGGGTGTCGGGGCCCCACTAAGGAAGCTTAGAGCGCTCTCCCAGACCCCCAAGCTTGCAAGAGAAAGGCCTCAACATGACTTGTTTTTTTTCGCTGAAGATTGAGAAACAGTCTTATTTTATTCTCATATATCGAATATATATATATATATATATATATATATATATATATATATATATATATATATATATATGCATGCTGTACGCACGTTTATGCTTAGGGTTAGGGTTTACTGGGCGTTAGGGGTTAGGGTTTGGAAAAAATCGCCCCCCCCCCCAATGCACTGGGCAGGTTATTCCAGCTGGAGCTAGTGGCATTGGCCTAGCTTTTCTTCTGCCAGCGCATTTTTTTCTCAGCAATTTTGTGCGCCAGTTTTCACAGCGCAACGCCATGATGCTCTGTCGTGTACTTCTGTCTCCCAGATGGCTGGGTTTATGCTGAACGCTTTCAGATAAGCTTCAAGGGTGTCCCTGAAGCGTTTTCTTAGTCCGCCTAGCGAGCGCTTTCCTTCCCTTAATTGGACAGGATGCGGCGGTCTTCCATTCTGCAGACGTGTCCTGCCCATCGTAACTGGCACTTCATCAGGATTGTGTGGATGCTTTGCAGACCCGCTCATCGAAGGACTTCAGTATCTGGTATTTTTTCTTGCCATTTGACATTCAGTACATGATATGTTTAATAGAAAAAAAGCAAAATATCTGTAATTTTTTATAAGATAATACTTAATGAAATTTCGTAAAGTTATTGTAAAAGAAATTCATTTTGAAATTTTAATTCTACCTTTACTCTGTCATGAACCGTGTCCCATAGACTAAGGGATAGGTGAAAATGAAGGTGAATTTGTATTCAACTATAATTTAACTCTTTCTCTCCGTAATTATTTACCACATTCTTGTGGAATCAACGTTGGTATCGTCAGTTAGGAGAGAAAGAGTTAAATTCTTTGCAGTGCAGCTAACCTTTAGCAAAAATTAATGATTCTGACTTAATTCTGTCTTATCATAATGAATGAAGTATAAACATATGATGTTATTAAGTAGGCATACTCAACAGAATTTATTATGCATAAATATTTAGATACAAAATTTATTTTAATTTTAATCACAATCCTGAATTCCTTCCTACGCAAATACGACTCCGACGCGACCCATCTTAACCTACACAATGTTAATGTTAATGTCGGTTTGGACGACGTAGGGCATGAGATTCGCCAATGGGAAGTATAAAATTCCCGGCTTTATTAGATGGGGACAACATTGACAAGGCTGATGCCTTAGCATGGCTTAAAGCAGGTCATCTCTACCCTGAAACTGAAGGCTTTGTTACAGCAATACAGGACAGAGTAATTAGGACAAAATATTACGAGAAACATATCCTGAAACTCAATGTCGTCGACAAATGCCGAAAATGTGGAAATGTGGGTGATTCACATATGGCAGGGTGTTCAGCCCTATTAGAATCTGCCTACTTAGGTCGCCATAAACAAGTTGCAAAGTTAATAAATCAGAACTTGGCTTTGACACACAATTTGATGGGTAAAGATACTCCTCCATATTACAAATACTCGCCACAAGAGGTTCTCGAGTCTCCGGATCATCTGCTGTACCGGGATAGGCCTATCTTGACCGACAAAACGGTAGATTTTAATCGCCCTGATCTGCTGCTCATCGATAAAAAAGAAAAAGGCCTAACATTATTGACATCGCCGTTCCACTATCTCATAATTTAAGAAAAACTGAGCTGGAAAAACAACGAAAATATGGGAACCTAGACTTGGATATTAAGCGAGTGTACTAAACATATGCTGTACTGGGGTAGGCTAATTCTGACCGACAAAACGGTAGATTGCAATCGCCCTGATCTGCTATTAGTTAATAAAAAAGAAAAAGGCTTAACATTATCGACATCGCAGTACCACTGTCTCATGATTTAAGAAGAACTGAGATAGAAAAACAAAGAAAATATGGGAACCTAGGCTTGGAGATTAAGCGTCTATGGAAATTGTACAATATACCCCATTGTTATATCAACCGAGGGGATAATAACCGCTGACGTCACAGACACCTTCAAGGCCCTTAACATTCCTAGGAACATTCTCGTTGCCTGTCAGAGGGCGGTACTTCTGCAGACCTGCCACATCACCAGAAACTGTTCAAGGGACTACAATGAATTTTGTTTCTCTTGAACGAAACACGACCCTGGCAGCGCCAGAGAATGACTGCTCGCTCTTTTCTAACAAAATAATAATCTTTATTGTTAATAATATACAAACAATCTACACATCAGTTGTTGTTGTTGTTGTTTACTTCGAGGGGAGGGGCAGGGAGGCTTGTTTGCCTGGCCAGAAAAGACATTTACTTACATTTAATTAATTACCTGGTAATCTGTTATTAGTACGGGGGGGGGGGTAAAAAAATAAAATCTATTAAGTATAATGTATGGCATCACAAAATTAGTCCTTCTTCTTTGGAATATTTTTTAAAAAAAGGTTCAGACTTTAATAGTCACTGAATAAGACAACCTATACATAAGTCAATTCTTCTGATTTGGTCAAACAGTGACTATTGCAATGAACCAAAATATGTATTTATATATTTAAAAACCAAAAGAGGACAGCGCAAAAGTATATTAAAAGATCACATACTTAAAACAGGTCTAGCATTAAAAAAAATTATATATTAAGCCACAACAAATACAAAATTCATAAAATAAAAAAATAAGATTAAAGAAAATAATAATTGCAATCAAGTTTATAACTTTTATCTACATAGTGATCGTATAAAATATAAGACAAGGAAGCTTGTTCTCAGTGGCGTAGCTAGGCAGGAGGAGGAGAGAACGGAAGAAAGCCCTATCAAATATGTCACTATCCACACACAGTTCTCGAGGGACCGCCTTTGTGGTGTTCATCTGCTGAGCGGCTGATGTAGAAGGAATATATGGGAGTTTCCCCGGTGTGCTCTGTCCTTGGCCTAGCTTAGACCCTAGTGTCTTGGGACACGAGTCATGGGTAATAGAAATGTAAAATTTACGTCAGACGGAAGTTTGTAGAGACATGCAGATGACAGCAAGCTTCCACAGACCTGGAGTTCCAAGAGTCTTAAACTCAACTCTTTCAAATAATTAGGAAGCACCAAACGGCTAGTCCTGGCCTGGAGGCGGGAAATTTAAAACTGTCAATCTTTCTTGACATTATAACTTATTCGATGGGTTTTAATTCGTTTTTTGTAAACGAAGGTTTTGATGAAATATTTCTCATTGCTCAGTCCCACCCCGCCCCATTCACACCACACACATACACCACACACACACACACACACCACACACATACACCACACACACACACACACATACACACACACATACACCACACACACACACACACCCACACACATACACCACACACATACACCACACACACACACACACACATACACCACACACACACATACACACACACACATACACACACACACATACACACACACACACACACACACGTATGGAACCCAAAAAAACAGCAACACTATTTCACCCACAATTACCAAAAAAAAAAAAAAGATATTATTATGGACCCCCCAAAGATAGTCGCAGAATATCACGTGACTACTTTTACAAGATGAGACCTGCATATTTTGCCAACTCTGTTGCAGACAAAGCCATTCATAGTATATACATAATAAATATTTAGTTTCATAATGAAATATTGACTAAATGTTGCAATAAGAACAATAACTGGTTACAAGATGATTTGTGTAGACCATGCTTTGTAAGTTAAATTGTATTCAAATACACACTAAAAATGTAATAATATATACTTAGAAAGACACAAAGATAAAGGCACATCCTTTGTTCCACATGCTAGGACAAATTTGTACAAATACTCCTGTCTCATTCGTGCTATTAGAGCATGGAATGGGTTGCCTGAGTCAGTCAGGAAACAAATGACTGACTTGGCAGATTTAAAGTCTTTGATTAACATGCATGACTAGATTGACATAGGGATACGAGTATGATTTAATCATCTTTTTTTTTTAAATTAACGTCTGTATTTTATAAGATAAGATAAGATGAACAAGTACTTACAACAAAAAAAGCGCATTTGATTTATGCACTGTGACATTTTACTTCTCAATTAAAAATATGTTCTATTTGCAACTTGTCATGTGACTAAAGATTCCAATCCTTGATAAACAGCTGCGGTCGTATGTTGGGCATCTGTAATCATCAGGCGGTGTTCACCCTTTTTTCTTGTGTGTAAACCATCTGCAATCCAGGGCCCTTCCTTTATGCTTGCTCGCGCTCGGAATGTGAATATATCCAGGCCTCTTTAATTGAAAGTCTTGTCCTGGTCCCCTCCTGAGAGTCAAAGCTCCTCTGTTCTTTGTTACATAAAGCCTGGTTCGACTGTCTCTTCATCTGTCGACAGTAAAGTGTATCCAGTCCTGAACAACCACCAGGCCTCTTTAATTGTAAGCACTACCCTGGTCTCCAATGATCGTCAAATCCCTTGTTCTATGTCACATAAAGCCTGGTTCGACTAACTGTCTCTTCATCTGTCGACAGTAAAGTGTATCCAGTCCTGAACAACCACCAGGCCTCTTTAATTGTAAGCCCTACCCTGGTTTCCAATGATCGTCAAATCCCTTGTTCTATGTTACATAAAGCCTGGTTCGACTGTCTCTTCATCTGTCGACAGTAAAGTGTATCCAGTCCTGAACAACCACCAGGCCTCTTTAATTGTAAGCCCTACCCTGGTCCCCAATGATCGTCAAATCCCTTGTTCTATGTCACATAAAGCCTGGTTCGACTGTCTCTTCATCTGTCGACAGTAAAGTGTATCCAGTCCTGAACAACCACCAGGCCTCTTTAATTGTAAGCCCTACCCTGGTCCCCAATGATCGTCAAATCCCTTGTTCTATGTCACATAAAGCCTGGTTCGACTAACTGTCTCTTCATCTGTCGACAGTAAAGTGTACCCAGTCCTGAACAACCACCAGGCCTCTTTAATTGTAAGCCCTACCCTGGTCTCCAATGATCGTCAAATCCCTTGTTCTATGTCACATAAAGCCTGGTTCGACTAACTGTCTCTTCATCTGTCGACAGTAAAGTGTATCCAGTCCTGAACAACCACCAGGCCTCTTTAATTGTAAGCCCTACACTGGTCTCCAATGATCGTCAAATCCCTTACTCTATGTCACATAAAGCCTAGTTAGACTAACTGTCTCTTCATCTGTCGGCAGTAAAGTGTATCCAGTCCTGAACAATCACCAGGCCTCGGGGCTCCTTCTCATCGGCTTCGGCGGCTTCTCTGTGCTCCTGGCCTTGCTCTACGTGGCCATCAGGAAACACGTATTCCACGACGCCGACAACCTGGACACCACCTTCGACGCCGGAGGGAAAGTCTCCACCAGCTTGACCGCCGTCACCGTAGCCAGCCAGTTGCTGTGGCCAGGAGATCTGCTGCAGAGTGCCACTGTGGCCATCAAGGTGGGTGCAATTCTAAATTTTGGTCCCACTGATGCTAAAAAAAATAACGATACGGGTGTACAGCACATTATATTTTTTTACAAATTTTATATCAACTCATTCTGTCTCAGAGGCGTGGGTTGGGGGAAGGGGGGTTCAAGTTAAAAAATACTCCCAAAATGAGTGTCCGAAATTTGTTTCTGCATTAAATATTACGCCATTATCTCATGTCATGAAGCCAAATTTTAAAATGCAGGGGCCCTTAAAGAGGTCAAGCCCCCCCCCCGGCCAGGGCTCCCAAATCCCTAGCTACGCCCCTGCTCAGCCTATATGTTGAGCACGTCATTACTTTCAAACCCTTTTTCGAATCAAGTTGAAATTTTGGCCAAAATTATTCATTAACGTAGACAATACACCAATCAATAAAAAAAAATTAACCAATAACAAACAATTAATTATTTTTAATTAATTATTTTGTTCGAAATCGAAAAGGGAAATAATAACTTTTACATTATTAAGATATGTAGTTGTAAGTCTGGAGTTCTTCCCCTTAGATAACCTTTTTTTTTTGTCACATTCTTATTGTGGTACAGAGTATTGGGGATTTTCAATCTAAAAGGTAGCCACTGTAAGCAGAGTTTTGTTAGACGCCGTTGTCCCGTTTACGTAATAAAAGAATATAATACAATACTGTTGTAACTGAACTGTCATGCTGGTCAGTGTAACCCTATGGGTAATCAACCGACACATGCGACAGAGGCCTGTGTACTTAAACAGGACGGATGTAAACATTCTCCGTGTAGGTCAACGGTGTTTTTTTGGTTATCTGGCTATGAACTTTGTGTTGTTTTCATAAAAACAAGGTTGGGTCAAGTCTGGCGGACTGAGAGAGGAACAAGTCGTGTGTAACTGTTCCATTCAGACATTGACTTCTGCCCATTTGTAAAGTATTTGATTGTTCTCTCATCATTATTTATTACACTCATTAAAGTGTCTCGTTATATCAGAGCCCAAGTTGTCTGCTTCTTGACTTGGCCACATTGTTTTGTCAAGGGTTGATTAGAGAATCGTAGCAATACGATAAGTGAGAAAAAGAAGACATGATGATGTCAAAACAAATGTGGTGGAGATGTAATGGAACCTAAAGACAAATACAAAATCGGCCCCCGTAGTGGTCTACCTTGAGTCTTCACCAGGATTCGAACACAGGACTTCTTGTTCCAAGTGTTTTACCACTCAGCAACAGCATCTCCATATATTCATTTAGCGTACTCTTATACTTTTTTTGTATAATAATTATTAATCTTATCAATACATTCAAAATTACTAACATGGTACATGTAATAAAGAGAAACTAAAAAAAAAGATTTATTCTTCTTACAAAATTAGATAAATTGGCAACACGAACGAAAAATAATTCTTGACTATTTTATTTAGTTAGTGAGCTAGCTAGTAATGGCTTGAAAGACTGATAAAATGTTAAAGAGAAAGATAACTTGTCCTCCCCCCCCCCCCGGTCTTTTTTCGCCGCTAAATTTACATGAGGTAGAAATTTTAAAAAAGAGTGATCTTTCTTGGTCACAACGGTCCGGCCCTGCTATTTTGTGACTGGTGAATACTACTTGTTCTCCCCCCCCCCCTTTCTAGTCCGACTTGCTACCTATGAAGGGGACTCGAGGCTCGACACCCGAGCAAATTTGTGTTTACTGAGCGCCTAAAGGCAGCACGGAAAACCTTCTCTCAGATACTCCTCCCCCCCCCCCCCCCTTTTCCAACTGATCCACAAATGGACCATAGCTCTCTGAGCATGCAGTAAGCATGAAAGCAGCGTTATAAAAAACTATTATTATTATATGATTTATTAAAATAAGTAGCTTGTCACTTTTTGATCTCGTAACGGATTTCCAAAGGGGCGCCATTTAAGTTTATACATTGCTCGTTGGAATTCCATATTTTAGTTAACATTTGTAAATTATTACAGTTGAATTGTAAAAATAAAAACAACAGCAACAACAAAACAACAACACATATTTACAACATTGTAACTCTGGCAGAAATAAAAATTAAATTCATTCTTAGTATACATTTTAACATTATTTGTACAAACCAATTGTCATTACTAGCCACTAGAGATGGGAAACGAACCGAACTCGAACCTCACTTATGACCGAACCGAACCCGAACTTTGAAACTGCTTGGTACGAACCGAACCGAACGAACCCTCCTTTTCTTAACCGAACTAAGTTTGCAATTTGTACATCCTTTGTTTTTTAAATTTTGGTTTTAAAAAATTAAAAAAATTACTTAAATATTTTATTTAAATTCTAATGATTCCATTATACTTTGAAAACTTGGGGGGGGGGGGGGGGGGGGTATTTTGAAAACTTTAAAAAGAAAAAAAAAAGCGGCGCGCATGGGTTTTTCCGTATGTGCCGACTCCCCCCTGGCCTTGAATTTTCGCGGGCTGTTTGCAATATTGGTTTTGAGTTGAATAGGCGCCCTCTAATTAGATCTAGATGTAGACTCTAGTTCCTAGTAAGTAGAAAGTCAACATTAAAATATTGTCACTTTTATTTGAGATGGCTGTTAGTTGGAGAGTAGAGTAGTTTTTGTCCGATTAGAGAGTGAAGATATAAATAAATTCATTTGTGTTCTAGTTTAAAATACATTTTAATTATCTTCTATTAAGTGAATTATTTTTACAAAATTGTGAAGTATTCCATATTGGAATATTATCAGTGGCGTAGCAAGGGTGAGAGGGGGGAGAAATGGAAAATCTCCCCGGGCCCCTACAATATTAAATATTACGCAAAACACAGGGGCCCCCAAAGAGGTCCATCCCCTCCCGGGCCCCCAAATGATGAAAAATTCCTAGCAACGTCCCTGAATATTTTTACTATTATTTTGTTTTGCATTATTGATCATCAGTATTTTTAATGCAGCGTTTCTCAAACTTTGGGTCCTCCCCCGTGGGTTGGGAAGGCGAGTACCTTGAATTGGGGGATGTGGAGACGCAACTTCCTGACAAAAAGGGGTGTCATAGAGTGTGTGTGTGTGTTGTCTGGTGGCGATAAGAAGATGTTAAGCGACTGCTTTGTGTTTATGCATTGAGTATGATGAAATTTGTGTAATGCAAATGTGAAACGGCAGACAATCTTGAGACATGAAAGTGTAAAGACGTTGTTTTGTGGTGACCTAGATTTTGTTGAAATATCAGTATATTTCATTAATATTACATCTCTATCAAAAGTTAAATATGTGAATATTGTAATAACAGTTAGGCTATATTGAGTTGTTCACATAAGAACTTTATATGTTTATGTTTCGAGTCAGAAGATAAGTGAGGAATGCAGTTTTTCCCATGGCTGCGCAGTCCTAGATGTGACCTACATATTTTGCCACATCCAGGGCAAGCATAACCACTGTCCGCAGGTGGTCCATTTAGTTTTTCTTTTCGCGTCTGCGTTTGTCCTCGGCAGCGTAATGACTTTTGGTCACAAATGTGTATCCCGCGGCCTTCGAAAAAAAAAGTTTTATTTTCAGTTTAATTTAGTATAATTACATGTTAAAAAATTAAAATATATTAAGTAGGAGATGTCATTTTATCTTTTAATAAGACCGTGTCAACTGTAGACTGCTTTTTGTGAGGTGCGTATGCACAATATGGGTCAAAACGTTTTGAAGAAAACATTTTAAAACATCTCCGCTATTGAGATTCTTCTGCATTTTTTGTCTCAGAATAGTCGCATTTCTTCCGTATAGTGCAATTTATTAAGGTGAAAAAAAAAAACCTCGACAGTGACATCTTTACAGGAAGAATATTTGTTTGTTTTTTTATTTAGATGAATAGTGCGTTCTGAAAGAAAGCACATCGATATTAGCCTTTTTAAAAAAATCTCTCTTCTTACTAAGAGAAAAAGTTTAGAATACGAGTCATGCCCAGAATTAAACCACTTGCCAACTTGAGCAAAAACCTGCCGCATCTTCAATTCTATCTCCATTAAGAAATTTTTACAATGCTTAAATATATGTAGGCAACATTATTTTGGAAAAAGTATTGCCCATAGGCCTATTATATGTTGCAAAGTATTTGTTTTATGTAAAAATTAAACTTAAAGTGTTTTATCTGATAAATTGTAAAACCTTATAACTTAATTTTGCTATTACATAATTTCATAACATCGAACCGAGCCGAACCCGAACTTTAGACCTGACCGAACCGAACCGAACCTGAACTACACTCGTCATCGAACCGAACCGAACTCGAACTTAAATGTGACCGAACCGAACCCGAACTTTAAAAGTTTGGTTCGATTCCCATCTCTACTAGCCAACTTCGGGAGGCTTGAGCCATCATATTTAGGGAAACTCCGATAGTTTTGACAATTTTTGATATGTGTTTTGATTTACAGATAATGAATATATAATTTTTTTTACTTGCAATAATAACTTACTTATTGACGTTTTTCTGACGTAATTTTTCTGCGCATCCAAAACAGTCAGACAATCACCGGGTTTCTATGTGACGTCACACTAGCCTACTAATTTAATCTATTGACTTATTGTATAACGGGAGACCATACAGTACAAGCAATATAACTTGGTCTAGGCAGTTAGATCTAGAATCTTGTAAGCAAAGAAAAAATGCGTATTAAAAGTAGATTTACATGCTTGACTAACCACGGCCGTGTGTATTTTCTCGCCTGACCACTCAACACACAACAAACACTATCGCTTGGTTGTCTTGTCATAACCGACTACACGTAGTCTAGACTAGCCTTACACTGACCAGTTTGTTCGAATCAGTCAGACACACGATCTATTTACTTCTTGGGAAAGGGAGAGGCTTAGATGAAAATGTTACTTTTTGTCTTGAGTTGCTTATCCTAATACCTTTAGATCTACCTATACATGTATATATAGCTGTACCATAATTCTGGACCAGGCCGTCACTAAGCCCAATAGTCTGTAAGAATGAAGCGATACGATTGGTTAAATCTAGTTTCTTTTTCAGTATTGTTGATGGAAGTGACGTATACCTAACCTAAAAACAAAATCTCAAAGAACCCGGATGTCAAGAATTTACTGACTAATTTATTAAATATAAATGTTTCTAAGCATTTAAATGAAAAAATGTAAAATGTTTACTATTACAACTTTTTACGCAGTATTCAAATATGTCAATAAATCAAATTTGAAAAACCATCGGAGTTTCCCTTCAAGTTAAATCATTGAACGGACGATACAATTGAAAGAGACAGAGTCTTATCAATGTCTTTTCTATTCATTTATTTAAGAACAATATGACCATGTTTTGAATCAAACTTCAGAGATATGTAATGAGATACACTAGTCAGGGGAAGCTACGTGCGTACAAACACAAAGGCAAGGCTCTTTATATAACGTGTTTCTAAGTCTCTGGCTCTGCGAGGATGCAGATTCAAGAGAAAATCACTTCATTGTAGTCCCCCTAAGAGTGTCCCTTGATGACAGCATACTCGTGCGGTATGCGCCCTGGACTGTCGTTCGGTCTTCTCGACGATTGCTTGAAATCATGAACTTTGGTGTAGTTGGTTGCACTTCTTATGTTTGTATAAGCTTATCAATACTGAAGCATTTTATGTACCGGATACACCAAAAAACTTGCCTTCTATGGAATTGCTTATGTGGGTGAAAATCTCAATAAAGCTCATACTTTATGTTTCATGTTACACCCCCCCCCCCCCCCCCCCCCCCCCCCCATGAAACGCTGGCCTGATAGATGCTACTGTGAAAGAACTCACTATCCGATGACCAGCTTCTGACACCAAATGTATCAATGCAATGTGCACACTAAATGAAATGCATGAGTGACTCTATGTTTAACTACTTCCTTATCTCAACACAAGCCACACATTAAACACAAGTCCGTCTAACAATTATCTTACCACATTTTAAACCAATCCCCCCCCCCTCCAACGAAACAAAAAAAGCGCGCCATTGTGTCACAACCAATAAAAAAAATGTCGTCTGCTTGTCAAGCTCCTTTAACTGAAAATAATTTTGATGAATCGCAATTCGTTTCGTTTCCTCTACTAGGCAAAAATTATTTTTTCCCCCTTGTACTAATGGGTTGAGGGGGGGGGGGAGGAGGGAGGCACAGAAATTGTGACGAATATATTAAAAATCTGCAGAGATCAAATTGTTGGAAACAAAATTTTATCTTATAATTATTGGCGTTTTTTTTTTTTAATGAATATTGCGTACCACGCGTTTAGTTTGACTTGTTCATTGGAAAGAATTAAGTCACTGATTATCTAAGCTGATTCAGACACTAAGGAAGGAGCACGGTTATCCACTTTTCCCATCACGTAGAATAAGAGATTTGCTTTTACTTTGTGTGTCTCTCTGAGTATTTTTCTTATGTTATCAATTTGTATTTCGAAGCAGGGCCGGCCTTTAAACAATTGAAGCCTCAAGGCAAAGTGAATTGGATGGCCCAAAATGAAATACGAAAATAACATTTAAGATCGAAAAAATGCGCAATGGATTGAAAACCTGTATTCAAATCTAAATATACAAATATGTTAAAATCATATAGCGTTCAATTAGCGTTCTGTCAGTTTCTTAAACAAAATTTAATAAAATACTATGAAAGACACAAAGATAAAAGCACATTCCTCGTCCCATTTGCTAGGACAAATTTGTACAAGTACTCCTTTTTCCCTAGTGCTATTAGAGCATGGAATTGGTTGCCTGGGCTAGCCAGGAAAACCAGTGACTTGGCAGAATTTAAGTCATTGGTTAATATGCATGACGCGTAGGATGTAATCATCTTCTTTTATGAAGTAACGTCTCTATTATAATAAGATAAGATAAGATAAACAGATTCGTACAGATATCATAAACTGATTTTTCCGCTCTGTCCAAAGCTCAGATAACACGAATGAGCTTCATGAACCATTCATGATCCCCAGACTAGAAATACAGTTTTAACATCCCCCCAAAAAGAAGAAACAAAGGTCTTCTAACATACGTAGTCTAACAAGTAGATCTAAACATTCGTGGGTAGACCTTTAATCATAGTAGAGACAGAGGTAGGCTAGTAGACCTAGAGCCATAAAGTTCTGCTAAGTTTGAGATTTGATCCAAGTTCTGAAATTTTTAATCTAAAAAAAAATTTATTTGAGTCTTGTGGGGGGTTCTCCCCTCCGCCAAATCAAAGGCGGTAGGCGACTATCTAGTTCTAAGTTAGAATTTAGTGTTTTATGCATTGTAATAGCGGGATATCAACTCTATAAATGTTTCTTTACATGGGACATCACAAACACTACTAACAATGAGCACAGCCTTTTCAGAAGCTCTAGACTTGGGCCGGAACTTTATCTTGTTTCTAAGGTAAACATCCGTCGACGTCCAGTCTCTAACAGTGCGAACCATCTACACTAGCTTGAATGGCGGTGCGCATGGCAGGGTCATGACAGTATCACGCTACCTTACACGCTACTTTACATTCAGTTTCATCTTGTGGGAAGCGTGGTCAAGAGGCCAAGTGCGCTTGAACTTGGCTAGTCTTGGCTACCTAGAAGGGGGCCCGAGGTTCGACACTCGGGCAGAGTTGTATGTACTGAGCGCTTAAAGGCAGCACGGAAAACCAACTCCTAGATACCCCCTCCCCCCCCCCCCCACTCTGGTCCACAAAAGAGATTGGACCAAAGCGCTCTGAGCATGCTATAAGCATGAAAGTAGCGCCTATATAAAATCTATAATACTAATAATCTTTCCCCCTGAATTTCATTTTCACTAAATTTAGTCATTTTTATTAATGTTTCGATGTGATGTTTTCTTTGTCTGTTCTAACTTGTTTTTGTTTTCTTGAGTTGTGTGTGTGTGGGGGGGGGGGGAAGGTAACCAAAAAGAGGGTGTTTTATTCTTAATTGGTCTAGCCAAGGCGAAATAGCAGTTTAGTTTTATGTTCTGACTTGATTTGTACAAATCTCTTTTAATAAACCCTAATGGTTTCATTTTTAAATAATTTTGTTTCGTCATTTTGGAAATTATTTGATAGACTCGTCTTTTATAATCACACTTTGGTGTTCTGAGTATTTCTCCTGAGTAATTCGCTCTCCAAAAGTGTGTGGGAAAAATAGTTTAAATGGTGACAGAAATGACATTTTTTTAAATACTCTTGCACTCCTGACGATGACAACGTTGATTTGATCCCCATCAAGTTCATTTAATTTTTGGTTTCATAAACTTTAATTTGTGCTATATAAAAAGAGCATGCATTCTTCTATAAGTATATACCTTGTATACATTTAGAAGGTCGACTTCCACAGGACATCCTGTATGGCGATCTAATAGAAGGCAGGAGAGCCGCTGGTCGCCCACTTTTACGTTATACGGATGTATGCAAACGCGACATGAAGCTCTTCAAAATCGACACTGGCAACTGGGAAGAGATGGCACTGGACAGATCCACATGGAGAGAGAGCATAAAGGAAGGGTCAAAGATTGCAGATGCCATACACAACAGAAGCAGGAAGAAGGGTGAAAATGCAACGGCGCCTGGTGATTATATATGCCCAACCTGCGATCGCAGCTGTGTATCAAGTATTGGCCTCTTTAGTCACACAAGAAGTTGCAAAGGGAAAAGATCGTCTCTCGAGACGTAAAATGCCACAGACAAAAATGTTATTGAAGTTTAATCATAACAGGGTACACTGAAACACAAATGAACAAAGTGAATAATTCCACCGGAAAGTGGAAAATAATTATGGAGGTAAAGAGTTAATGACCAAGAGATTTTATTTTCTAATAATATTAGCAGAAGTGTGGGTTTGACTGGTCAAGTAAAGTTTGCGATGACATTGTAAATGATCTATTTAATGTTATCACTAGTAAATGCAAGCCATTGCACGCTATATGCCAACAAGCATTAACCATTGATTTGTTCCCAGGCTAAATATTGTTTTATTTTGTCAGGGACACATCCCATTGTTTCGGAAATTAAAATTGAAAGGCTCGCAAGTTACCGCAAATTTTAGTCTGTGAAATCTAGTATCTGTAAGATAGAATTCAAACGGCCTGCTTTACAACGCCTCCACCATACATATACTCCTCTACCCATTTCGCACTTCCGCACTAAAAAATAGTCTCACTTGCAATCTCTGACTTTTCTTCGGTTTTTAAGTTCTTTACGGGAAAATTTGATACGCTCTATGTAGCTGTTTGGCCTGTACCAACCCCCCTTTGGATTTTTATTAACCCTGGCCGTTGCAACGATCTATCGCATAGAGTTTTGACCCCAGAATTCTTGTACCTCCATCAGCAACAAATCAATAAAAAAAATGTCCATACACATTTTTCAGTTTGTTTTAATAACCTTGTACAAAATAAAAACACGCATTCACGCGGCTATGTCCTATTTGAGGGACAAAGAAGCCAAATCAGCTAAAATAAATATTTTTTTTTTTTGTTTGTTTTAAATACGACGTCTATTTGTGCTGTTGAAAAAAAAATATATTTAAGCTTTATGTGTAAGCTGAAGCCATTTTGGCGAAATGCACAACATTATATACAAAGGGAAAATAGAAAGTTTGCGATTTTTTTTATTTTGCGCTTAGACATCGAATCTATTAAAAAACGTTTATTAGCGAGCACCTAGGAGATAAAAGGAATCGTGTACGAAATTTGATGTGAATCCGTTAGGCAGTTCCAGAGATGTCTTACTAGATGAGTATATGGGTGAATGAATTGTAATTTGCAGATATATATGCAAATTATATGTAAATGTTTTCATTGCAGCATGGAATCGCCGGCAGTTTTTGGTACACCAGTTGTGCTGTAGTCAACATGATTCTGTTTCCGGTCTTGTCAGTACAGTTTAAGACTCGCGCGCCAGGAGCTAAGACATTTCTACAGGTAAGACATGCATGAGTCTTGTAGATGTCTAAGTGTTGAGAATGAACAATAAGAAAAAGGATTGGTTTTGTATTGGTATTTGTTATCTGTAACAAGAATGTACAAAAATGGGATCCTGTTCCGATCTGAACGTTTCTTAACAACGAAACAATTCTTTTTCTTCCTTTTTTTTTTACGTTGATATATGATCTATAATTAGATCTATTTACAGAACGCTTAAATGTAGTGTAATTGCATCGCTTCTATGATTAGACGGTTCATTGTTATATACATGGAACAAACCAAATGGGAAAAAGAGAGAAATATTTTAATATATCAACTAAATGTGTCATATCAACTAGTGAAATCAAATCTAGAAGAGGTGCCACATCAACTAGAGATGTTACATCAACTAGAGATGTCATATCAATTAGAGATGTCACATCAACTAGAGATGTCATATCAACTAGAGATCTCATATCAAATAGAGATGGCATATCAATTAGAGTTGTCATATTAACTACAGATCTCATATCAAATAGAGATGTCTTATGAACTAGAAATATCATATCAACTAGAAATGTCATATTAATTAGAGGTGTCATATCAACTAGAGATCTCATATCAACTAGAGGTGTCAGAAGATCGTATATCAAATAGATATATCAACTAAAGACGGCTTCTATACTATTTAGCAGTCATGCTGCTAGAGTTACCCACCATTCGTATGCTACAAAGACTAAGCTCATGTCCATCTGTACGTGTTCGACCCTTACGTCACAAATATGTGTGCCACGTCACTGTCTCTGAGCGCAAGTGCGCATTTCTTTATTTAGAATATTAGGCCTACTCTCGAATACAAGTTGTTTAATCTCTAAGACTTCACAAAGTCACTACCCCAAACGCTTGTAAGACATTTTATATTAATCCTTTACTTGAAGACTATTTAGAGCAGGGGTACTCAACCTGTGGGTCGCGACCCCCTTGTGGGTCGATTGACGATTTGCCAGGGGTCGCAATACAGGGGGGGGGGGATTTCAAAGGGGTCGCCGAGCATAAAAGGTTGAGAACGCTGATTTAGAGAGTGATCTCAATCATGTCTCTGCAGGTCATCCACGCGAGGTTCGGGTTCGTGGCCCACGTTGTCTTCTGTTTCTTCGCTCTGTTGATGAACTTCATGGTGACCATCTGTCTGCTGACCGCTTCAACGGCCTTGTTGCAGGCACTGGTCAAGGATGCCAGTGGAGAGTACTGTGTCATCATCATGGCTACCCTATTCGGTGAGTCTTATTGTTAGAAAAACCGACATAATTAGAAATGAACAGAAAGAAATGGGGGGGGGGCTTTAGTTATAACAAAGCTTATTTCTTATCTTATCTTATCTTATATAATACAGACGTTACTTCAAAAAAGAAGATGATTACGTCCTACGCGTCATGCATTTAGTCATGCATATTAACCAATGACTTAAATTCTGCCAAGTCACTGGTTTTCCTGGCTAGCTCAGGCAACCCATTCCATGCTCTAATATCACTAAGGAAGAAGGAGTATTTGTACAAATTTGTCCTAGCATATGGGATGAGGAATGTGCCTTAATCTTTGTGTTTTTCAGAGTTTTTTTAATTAAATTTTGTTTTTGTATTTGAAGATTATGGTTCAGTGTTTTATGTATAATTGCTACTTTACTTTTGAGTCTTCTGTCCTGAAGGCTTTCTAAATTTAGAGATTTTACTAAAGGTGTTACTCTAGTTAAGTGTGAATATTTGTTTGTTATGAATCTCACTGCTCTATTTTGTGTTTGTTCCAGTTTCTTAATGTTTTCTTGAGTTGAGGGGTCCCAAACGGAGGATGCATATTCTATTATTGGCCTAACCAAGGTTAAATAATATTTTAGTTTTATGTTCTTATTTGATTTATAGAAATTTCTTTTAATAAACTCTAATGCTTTGTTTGATTTTTTTAATAGTTTCATCAATATGAGGATTCCATGACAGTTTTTCATTTATTATAACACCTAGGTATTTTGCGTTTTTAGTCTGTGTTACTGGTTTGCCATGAATAAGATAAGTGGAATTAATTTGTTTTAGTTTTTTTGTTACTCTTAACAACTGACATTTTTCTAGGTGGAAAGACATGCTCCAATTTGATTCCCATTTCTGTTATTCATCTAATTCTCTTTGTAAAATATCTGTGTCTTGTGCTGTTTTTATTGTTCTATATATTATGCAATCGTCTGCAAATAATCTGACTTTTGTTCCTGAGGTAATGCAATTTGGTAAATCATTTATGTAAATTAAGAAAAGTAGTGGACATCAGACAGTTCCTTGAGGTACACCTGAGTTTACTGTTATCGGTGTTGATTTAGAGCCATTTATTATTACAGTTTGTTCTCTCCCTATCAGAAAATCTTTAATCCACTGATGCAATGGACCAATAATGCCGAAACATTTTAATTTTTTAAGCAAACTATGGTGGTGAACTTTGTCAAAAGCCTTGGAAAAATCTAGTAAGATAGCATCTATTTGTTCGCTATTATCTACACCTTTTGAAAAGTCTAAATAAGATAGCATCTATTTGTTCGCTATTATCTAAACCTTTTGAAAAGTCTAAATAAGATAGCATCTATTTGTTCACTATTATCTAAACCTTTTGAAAAGTCTAAATAAGATAGCATCTATTTGTTCACTATTATCTAAACCTTTTGAAAAAGTCTAAATAAGATAGCATCTATTTGTTCACTATTATCTAAACCTTTTGAAAAAGTCAACATTCTGCCTGGGATAATTTCGTTCACGTTATTTCTCCCACAACCGTTTGTCGGATCAAGTTGAAACTTAACAAAACATGAAATCAATGAATCAATGAATCAAATAACTAAAAAGTCAATGAATTATCGGTAAATTTTTTTATTTTTTTATTTTTTTGGTATCAAAAAAAGGAAAATAAATGGTAATTATGTAGAGATATAATAGTATTTGTGAAGTTATTTCCCTTATTACGTTTTGTACACACCAATTCTCCCTCTTCCCATTCTCGGATCAAGTTGAAATTTCGCATTATATATATATTGGAGGACAATTGGAGGACAAAATAAGAATTTAAAAAAAAAATTACCAATTAGCTAATCAGTAGATGGTTATTAAATAATTTCGATTTACATAGAAACAAGAAAATATATTTTAAAAATACGTATATCAACTAGTATGGATGAGTCATGTCAATAAATTTGTAATAGATCTAGACTAAGAATACAAAAAGCATTTATAACAATAAAAAAAAAAGGGGGGGTCAATCCAACACGATAACCACTCTGCTATTGAAGAGCTTATGAAAAGTGTATAGTGTATGTATAGAGTGTATAGTTATCTATTGTTTCTATAGTCTCGTCCTATTATTCAGATTTGTGTTCACTAAGACCTAGACGACGACCTATAAAGGGGACTAATTTAGCTTATAACAAAACTTCAGTTACAATTTCTTTCGTGATACCAAACAAAAATAATTGATTAGTAACAAATAATTAAGTCATTGTTAATTTTGTTTTATTGATTCTTGTTTTGTCAGGTAAAAGAAATAATTGTGCAAAGTTTCAGCTTGATACGTAATTCGGTGTCGGAGAAATAACTTTTACCAGACAGGCAGACGGAGAGAGTTGGTATAAGCTTTGTAAAAAGAGAGCTTAATCCTGCAGTAAGGACATATATGACAAGGTTTTGTTGCTTGTTATTTATATTAGGGTTAATGTTATTAAATGACGGCCCGAGTGTTATCTCTGGTCTTTGACGATGTGCTCTTCTATCCTCAATGTATCAATGCAATGTGCACAGTAAATGAAATGCATGTGCTTTAAAACATTAAATGGAGTCCTACACATAAGCTAGACCACAATTCCCTGTCTATCGAGCGACTCTATGTTTAACTACTTCCTGATCTCAACACAAGCCCACATAAAACACAAGCCCACATAAAACACAAGCCCACATAAAACACAAGTCCGTCTTACAATTATCTTACCACATTCTAAACCAATCCCCCCCCCACCCGAAAAAAAAAAGCGCGCCATTGTGTCACAACAAATAAAAAAAATGTCGTCTGCTTGTCAAGCTCTTTTAACTGAAAATAATTTTGATGAATCGCATTTCGTTAGCTTCGGTTTCCTCCTGCTTATGGTCCACGATGAGGGCCTAGAGGTTCAGTTCTGTTCAGCTCGACTTTATTTTTTTGTGTGGAAACTTCTATGGTCCCTATATAGAAACGTTGGGGCCCCCTGTTTCTATTGTTGACGGTTAACTCTTTCTCTCCTAACTGACGATATCAGCGTTGATTCCACCATAATGTGGTAAATAATTACGGAGCGAAAGAGTTAACGAGGGTGACATGTGGTTAGCACAACGCCTTTTTACTTGCCCCAAGGAATGTCTGATACCCCGGTGAGGTGCATTAACCCTTTAAACGCGTGTAGTAGTTTAGCCTCTTTACATCAGAAAATGCAATCTCCTTATTGTATGCACTTAAGAGTAAAACTGCTCAGCACTTTAAGGGTTAAAAAAAAATAAACAAGAAAAACATTTTTAAAAAAAAGATTTTGTTTTAAACACAAAGCGATTATTGAGTGTAATTGTATCAATTAGTTTGGATCAGTCGTGTAATTAAATTTGTAGCAGATCTAGACTAACAATAATAAATTTGTGTGATAGAGATACCATTTTAGCTATTGTTTTTTTTTTTAGCGCAATTTCATGCTTTCTCAATGATCCTACACTTGTCTGAACCAGGTGGGGAAAAAAAACGGGGCGGGAAGGAGAGAGAAGGGAGTATCTGCGTGAATATTGCCGTGATCGCTTTTTACATGCACGTTATAAAGAAGAAAAAGTTGTAAGACTTGAGTTTCAAACTCGCGTGCTCAATCTTCCTCAAGAGAATTAAAAACCACTCTGCCAGCGAAATGCTTATGAAATGATAATGCTTTACATAGTTATCTACTGATAGTTTCTGTACACCAAAGATAACGAGGTCTTATTCAGCTTATACCACAACGTCTTTCAAGTACTATTTCTTTCCCTTGTTCGATACCAATCGATATAATTAATTACCAATAGTTAATAATCTAATTGATTATTTTTTTATTATTGATGTTACAAGAAATAATTGTTTTAAATTTCAACTTGATCCGGCATTTTATCTGGGAGACAGAGTGTGTTAATATAAGCTTTGTAAAAATCCCAGTCTTCATAGGGACTTGAACTCGTGACTCTTAATTCTAAAGCCTGGCGTTGGGTGATGCTGATTGCTATGGACCCTTAAAAACTCCTGATATTCCTGAACTTTTTATTAAATGTGCCAGGTTTTTCTCTTATTACGATTAGAGATATGAAAAAATCATTTGGATAAAACAATCAGCTATCGTCTGCAGACATGCAGACGTGTGAACTGCATGAACACGCATGTGTTGACGGCCCCCTGGTGGGGTCTTTCAGTCAACAGTCGCGTCTTTCAAAGCTAGGAGGGCGTGCCGCAGCGCACAAAACGAGCAGCCAAATTATCAGGTCTCTCATATGGTGGCACGTTTAAATCATATTTGTTTACACATAAATAGGTAAACAGACAGACAGACAGATTGATAGATAGATAGATAGATAGATAGATAGATAGATGGATGGATGGATGGATGGATGAAAGGATAGAGAGATAGATAGATAGATAGATAGATAGATAGATAGATAGATAGATAGATAGATAGATAGATGGATGGATGGATGGATGGATGAATGGATAGATAGATAGATGGATGGATAGATAGATAGATTAGAGAGATAGATAGATAGATAGATAGGTAGATAGATAGATAGATAGATAGATAGATAGATAGATAGATAGATAGATAGATAGATAGATGGGTGGATGAATGGATGGATGGATGGATGGATGGATAGATAGATGGATGGATGGATGGATTGATAGATAGATGGATAGATGGATGGATGGATGGATAGATAGATAGATAGATAGATAGATAGATAGATAGATAGATAGATAGATAGATAGATAGATAGATAGATAGATAGATAGATAGATAGATAGATCTCTTAGTTGAATAAGTGCATTCAAATATTCCGAATAAAATGTATGTATGTATAGTATAAAAGACCGGATACAAAACTACTTGGCGCACAAAGTAAAGAGGGAATGTTTATTTTTCTCGCCTGTTCACTCGCGTCAACATGTATAAAGAGTCAGAGTCGTCATGGGTTTTTGTTGTTTTAGTATAGTGCCCATTGCTTTAAGTGCGGACGTTCGCACCAGGGGTCGCCTCTGTTAGGATTTGCCTTTTTTTTAAGTCAGTATTTTTAGCGGCCCTCGAAAGGTCTTGTGTGGAATGTCTGTCCGTCCGTCCCGTTTAGATCTCGTAAACTAAAAAAGATAATTAAAATCCGACATCATAATATTTTAGACCATTCAAAGTTCTGATGCAACAGCTACTTTTTTCTTTTTTGAAAGAGAAAAATCTATTTTTTAAAATCACTTACGCAAGCAGTTTTTTTAAAAATAAAAATACACTACTTTTACAACTATTCACAATTAATAGTGACATACGAGGTGGCCTCATTAGTAGGAGAGATGACTATTTACCATATTTTCAACACATTTATGCAAATGGTTTTAGATTTATGTCAAAAAATATTTTTTTTACATTTTTATTGCTAAGTTATGTAAGTTCTGTCCTACTAACTACTACATTTACACGAACAAAAATTTTTACTTTTTTTAAAGAGAAAAAATTTATTTAATATGCATATATGTCGGACATAATTTTAAAAAAAAAATTTAATAAGTAGATTTTTCATATTATTGCGTGAACTGCAGTGAGGCCGAATATACATGGAACACCTAACTAAAGGAAAATTTTTATTTTTTACGAAAATGTTTTTTTCTTAAGGATTTGAATACGAGATTGACCCTTTACAAAACAATTAGATCAATTTAATTATTCATTATAAGACATCAGTTAGACCAGGTACACAACGAACTTCACCACACAAGATTTGTCAACCTCCTTTCTCCATTCTTCTGTGTCATTTGTCTTTGATAGAATTTCATTCTGATGTTCTTTCTGAATATATATATAGTGGGAAGCGTGGTCGAGAGGCCAAGTGCGCTTGAACTTGGCTTGGCTTGGCTACCTAGAAGGGGGCTCGAGGTTCGATTGTGTTTACTGAGCGCCTAAAGGCAGCACGGAAAACCAACTCCTAGATACCCCTCCCCCCCCCCCCCCCCACTGGTCCACAAATGAGGTTGGACCAAAAAGCGCTCTGAGTATGCTATAAGCATGAAAGTAGCGCTATTTAAAAGCTATAATAATAATATCGAAACCTGCCTTTTATCTGCCAGGGTGGACCACATTGGAAGCCGATTTTGAGTTTCCACACAAACTGTCTTTGTAACCTGCTTTTTTATTTACATCAATCTCTTATACGCAACACAAAGGACAACAAACAATGTAATGTCTGCTTCACCGGAGACACAATTTTTGAATTATATTGTAGATCAAATACTGTGAAGTCCGATTGCTATTTTTCCCCCATAACAATTGTTTACATTAACATTGTTATACAACACTGAGGACAGCAACCAGTATGATCAAGACTTCCCAGGGGGCTGTCGTTCTGAGTGTCTATAATCTCCACTTCACAGGAGACAAAGGTTACTTAGTCAAAAATTTTGACAGTTCGTTGCATTATTTTTTTTTTATATTTTTTTTGAGACACAGTCGTCAGAATTTAGTGTTTCACCGGAGACATACGTTTTGATTTATTACTGTCATTTTCGCCCAGAAACATTGGTAACATTAATATTGTTATACTCGACATTGAGGAGCTAATTGTCAAATATGCAAACTATCAAAAATCAAGTTTCAGCAATTTTTCTTTAAAAATCTATTATTCTCGCTAGTTGTAGTTGCTTAATGAAAAGCAATTAAACAGATTTCGTAATAACCAAAAAAAAAATTATTTTTTTTTGAGTTTGAGCTGGAAAAATAATCTTTTCGACATGGACAACTAGAAATAGAAAAAAAAAACAATTCTGCATTCAACTAAACCTTGATTTAGTTAAATGTGTTACAGATAGGCATAGCCTCTCTCTCTCTCTCTCTTTTTCTCTCTCTCTCTCTCATACACACACAGACCTACAAACACACTAGGCAAACAAACCCATAAAATGACGACATGATTTCTGCATTACGATTAGCATGACCCAACAGTCGGTACATTTGTTCGAAACTAAACAAAGTAACCAGTACATTTGTTCGAAACTAGAGTTGACATGAAAATGGGGTTTCCCCGCTACTTGGCCGGCGGGCTAATTTCGGTCTTTTGCCAAACTATTTTCATTTGCAGAGAAAAAAAAAAGGTTCTCTTTTTTTTAAGCATTTCCATTTCAACAACATTTTGTTGTTTTTTTTTATTTGTAAATTTTTACAAAATCGTTTATCGATATTCAGACACTAGATACTGAAACTAGAAACAAGGCTTGGGCATAACAAATAATAATAAAAAAAAACAAATCATGAATGTAATCTTCATTTTATTTTTAAGTTCATATTGTTCTGTGTTTTTCTCCCGTTACAAAGCTATACCAACTAACTCTGTCTGTCTGTCTGGTAAAAAGTTTTTACACGTAATTTCTTTCACTTCCCATTCTCGGATCAAGTTGACACTTTGCACAAATATTCATTGTTCCTAACAAAACATGAATTAATTTTAAAAAAATAAAGCGATGGGGAGAAAATATTGAAAATGGACGCGGGCCTGCCATTGAATGAGATTCTATCCACGGCAAATGACATTGGAGAAAGAACAAGGGCGGTCAACGGATCTTTTTTGGTCCCCAATGATCCAACAGACTAGGGGATGGGTAAAGGAGGAATCTAATTCTATAGAAAGTGAACGCCAATTATTATTATTATTATTATATATATATATATATACTTATCAATACTTCCGTATTCTGTACACCGGATACATCAACATCTTGTTTTTACTTTTGGAAATTTCATATATATTGTAACGGCCTTAATTAACTTTCCTTTTTTTTTCTTAATTTATTACGAATTTTAAGAACTTAAAACGGGTAACGTAGCTCGTCTATATAAAGTGTCATTCATTAGACATTCAATATATCAATTTCACAACGGATACATTTGATTTGTTCCAATCGATAATTTCGAGGTCAACCATGTTACACCTACATTTTTATTATTTACTTTTTTTTTCAAACTACTGACCGATATTTTTTTTTGGCGTCTAATTCTTCCATTTGATAGACACTCAAAGCGTCAAAATCTTCTGCTTGCCAATATTGCCGCCATTTTTTTTTTTTATATGAACTTAGCAATCAGCTCAAACCGAAATTCGGAATTCTCTTATTGATCATCGCCTCCTCTTCTACAT
Source organism: Biomphalaria sudanica (assembly GCA_036873155.1). Classification (NCBI taxonomy): domain Eukaryota; kingdom Metazoa; phylum Mollusca; class Gastropoda; family Planorbidae; genus Biomphalaria; species Biomphalaria sudanica. Next base: position 578,107 of record JAZGLO010005497.1, on the reverse strand, counting down.
CTCTCCGCCATTCCACCCTCCTTTTACATCCTCCTCGCCTTAAGACCTCACCCCCCCTCTTCCTCCCATGTCCACTTCCCACTCCATTCAGGATTCCCCCCCCCCGTCTCTCTTTTTTTGTTTCGCGCGCTTTTTTGGTCCGTTGTGCACTGCTTCACTAGCAGACGATCACCTGCTCTATTAGGCAGGTAGTTGCTTCATGATCCGTGGGCCTCTTCTGGCGCCGCGGGACATTGATCGAGATAGCCTTTATCGTTTCAAGTGAGTTTTGGTTAATTTTCTCACGGCCAACCGCTGCGTGTCGCGTGACCTATGAGGCGGGGGGGGGGGGGCAAATAATAAAAAAAAAAGGCTGTTATTTAAAATCCTTCTTTACTCTTTACCAAAGAGAGCATAATGGATATGGGTAAACTGAGATTGGGGAAACCGATATGTTTTGAAGTGCGTATTCAGGATAATAATGGTGCCGTACGCTTTTTTGACGTCATCAATATATGCATACTTCATCACCCCATCAATTCTAGGTGTAAATTATTTCATTGAACCATTCTATGTATACAACAGGGTTCCCATGGCCTCCTGATTTTCCATGGCCTCGTGGAAATCTCCTGTAATTGCAAAATATACGAACAAGTCATGGAAATCTCCTGAAGTTATACAAATAACCTTAAAAATAGACAAAATTATCACTTGGGGGTTGCCATTCAATATGGTAAATGTCAATCCTAAGCAAAATATAAAAAACGGTATTGTCAGCGTTCATTTAATACAAAATTTATTTTCTAATACAAAATCTTAATTTTCTATTATTATCCTTATCCCTACCCAGAATGGGCCCGGCGCAATCCATTTCGCATAGGGGCCCCGCAATTGTTAGGGCCGGCCCTGGTTATAGCACTATTTATTACATCGATCTAAAAATTGGGTTTCATAAAACCAATGATATTATAGTAATAGAACATATATCCTCTGTTTGGGACCACTCAACTCAAGAAAACATCAAGAAACTGAAACAGACACAAAATAGAGCAGTGAGATTCATAACAAATGAATATTCACATTTGACAAGAGTAACACCTTTAGTAGAATCACTAAATTTAGAAAGCCTTCAGGACAGAAGACTCAAAAGTAAAGTAGCAATTATACATAAAACACTGAACCGTAATCTTCAAATACAAAAACAAAATCTAATAAAATACTCAGAAAGACAAAGGCACATTCCTCGCTCCATATGTTAGGACAAATATGTACAAATGCTAAATGCTCCTTCTTCCGGGGATTCTCCCCTAGTGCTATTAGAGTATGGAATGGGTTGCCTGAGCCAGCCAGGAGCACCAGTGACTTGGCAGAATTTAAGACATTGGTTAACGTGTATCACGCGTAGGACGTATCCTTTTTTTTTTTCACAGTAACGTCTGTATTTTATAAGATAAGATCAACAATTGCTCTGTAGTCGGTGCGCAGGAGATAGTGTGATTAAAAAAAGTATTTGTACTGTTTTTTCTTGTTTTATTTTAGGTAGCTACTCGTTTGTCGGCGGTCTCGGCTCCACCTTCTACGTGTCCTACTTCAACACAGTCATCATCTTCATCTGCCTCTTGAGTTTCACAGTCAGCATCTTCTACAGCGGCGAGAACGCTGGCTCCTTCAAAGCCATTGACTTCATCTACGAGAAGGTCTACTGCCTCGTGGGCCCTCAGAACAATGAAGAAAGGTAGCGAGTTTAACTCTTTCTCTCCGCAGAATTAATTACTCATTTTGCTCATTTGTAATTCACTATCCTGTTACGATTTAACTTCAATAATTCTTTGGCAGGGCCGGTCTTAGGCCACTGCAACCTACGCGGTCGCAGTGGGCCCCTTGCCTTCCGCGCTAATTTTAGTGTAAATTATTAAATTAAACCTTTATAACTACTATATAATAACAGGGTTTCCACGGCATCCTGATTTTCAGGAAATCTCCTGAAAAGGCAAAATGTACTAAAAGTCCTTAAAATCTCCTGAAATTATTAAAATCTCACGAAAAATGGACAATATTGTCATTTTTGGGGTGCCGATGAATAAAAACAGCATTGTGAGCTTTCATTTAATAAAAATATATTGCAAAGATGAAAGAATTTTTAACTAAAATAATCTTAAGTTTGACATTATGCCTATCCCTACCCATACCTGGCCCCGCGCAATCCGTTTCGCATAGTGCCCCTCAATTGCTAGAGCCGGCCCTGTTCTTTAGCTTGTTATCAGAAAATGTTATATTTGATATCGAATTATAGGGGAATGCATGCTCGTTTTACACAAGACAAAATAAAGTTTCAAAATCCGAAAATCTATTTAGTGTAACTCAACGTTGGCATCGTCAATCAGGAGAGAGAGAGTTAAGACATAGAATTGCGTGCTTGAGAGGTTCATTGTATTTTATGACGACCCAGAATCTCACTAGTTATTAGACGTTTAGTCCCTGAAGTCATTCAGTTACCTGGCATGTAGGACCAACCTGGTGTAATTAACATTACTAAGACCACTGGTCAATAATAGAGTGGTTAGTTAAAGTAAAAGTTCCCCTTTCAGACCTTGTGATCTATAGGGCAGACGATGTTAAGGTCATCTGTTTCTGTGGCCAACGGTTGACGAGCAAGGCGTCACGAGGCCAGCACAACGACCAACTGCCTTTACTTTCCCCAACTTAATTCAGGTAGCCATTAGAGTTGGGTGGACGCCCTGAAAATCATGAAATTCAAAATCGCTTAACCACTCAGCCACCGCGCCCCGATAGAGTGGTTAAGGTAAGGTGACCGAACCTCATTCAGACCTTGTGACCTATGGTGTGGGGGCAACTGATGTAAAGCTCATTTATTTCTGTGGTCATCGTACACATGTAGGCTGTCTGTCTGTTCTGTGGACGAAGTTTGTTTTTTCAGCTCATTGTTGTTGTTTTCGGTGGTGGTCACGGCCGGATTTAAGGGAGGGCAGACAGGGCTCCGCAAGAAAGGAACGTCTACTAAAGAGTTAAAAATATATTTGCACATTTTCTATGGTTTAGAAACTTTTTAGAAACTTTTCGCATTTTTAAGGCTGAAAAAAAATGTGACGAAGAAGTGTATGCTTGTAGTATGCTCGGAATAAGTCAATACAGCTCCGGGTTTACGAAACTGCGTCTACCAAGGGCCTCTGTAGCCTTACCCTCCATAAACTCAAAAAATATAGGCTACAATTTTTGTAAACTTACAATGCTTAATTTTTTTTTTCTTAAAGAAATGAGATTAAATTTAGAGGAACTCTGTTTCTTTCTTCTATAATACAGTATGGCTGCCTGGTCGTGCGGTTTGCGCGCTGGACTGTCGTTCGGACTTATCGATGGTCACGGGTTCAAACCCTGCCCGCTCCCATCCCCCGTCGTCCTGCGGGAGGTTTGGACTAGGAAGTAATTATCTTCAACTCTGAAGGAACATCCGAAACATATAAAACTTTTACATTCTTATTACGAGTTTAGATAGAAGTATTTTCATTCATAAGTGGATCTTTATCAAAGCTTTCGAAAAATTAGAAGGGTCTCCACAAAAATCCTGCCCCGGGGCCTTCACTTTCTTAAATCCGGCCCTGATGGTGGTGCCGTGTATGTGTGTGTGTTACTGTTTGTTTCGCCTCAGAAATAGGTCATAAGGTCAATTTATAATGCTTGCTTTGATGGATTGTATATTTTAAATAAGTCTAATTAGCACTTGAAATAATAATTGAAGATAACCAACACAGTTTTTGATAATGTTTATAAACCTCAACTGAAGCCTTGGTTTCGGGAACGTCTTAGATAAGCCTGTCTCAAAGTGTCTCAAACTCAGGACCAGCTTTAGATATGATAAGACCCTAACATATTAGAGATATCGCTCCATTTATGAGTCCAGATATTATACCTCTTCATCAAATATACCTAAAAGGTTAATCTGATAAAGATGTGCACAGATACTCAAATAAAAAATTCACTCGGACAATATTTTGGGGCCCCGAGATAGTTAAGGTCTTAATCTATACCTTTGTGTAGCCTATATGTATAATTTTTGTATATCCTGCAATGCTCAATCTTTTGATTCCAGAAGCTACATCACGTTTTGGTCAGAGGGTGCCATCATTTGGGCAGTGCAAGGGTTCTTTGCCACTGCCTCCATCACCTTCTGCGACCAGGCCTCCTGGCAGAGCCGTATAGCAGCCAAGCCAGTGCAAGGGGTACTCGGCTTCTTCGCCGCCACCTACATATGGTTCGCCATCCCCTCTACCATCGGGACCACCCTGGGGCTGGCCTACCTGGCCAAGACTGCGGACAACAATAACACCATGCTGCTGGACTCTGGGGACGTTGACCAAGGTAGGCACTTTGAAATCTTATTAACTCTTTCCCTCCGTAATTATTTTTGCACATTCGGACGGAATTCTGCATTTTGCTCATTACTATTTCACTACCATATTAGGATTAAGCTTCAATGGCTTTGTTGGTTTGTAAAAAAATGTTTGTAAAATGTTTTACATGTTTCGGATGTTCCTTCAGAGTTGAAGATAGTTTACTTCCTAGTCCAAACCTCCCGCAGGACGACGGGGGATGGGAGCGGGCAGGGTTTGAACCCTGGACCGTCAATAAATCCGAACGACAGTCCAGCGCACAAACCGCACGACCAGGCAGTTATCAGAAAATGATGTATTTGGTATAGAATTAAATTTATATAACAAAAAGTCAAGTTTATAAAATTAAACATTAATTTAATTTCATGTGGTCAAATCAACGATGGTATCGTCGATTAGGAGAGAAAGTGTTAAGACTGTGTTCCTATGTGTATTTGTTATAATGGCAAATAGTGGTTTTCAAGTTAAAGAGCGTCTTTGTAATTTTCGTAAGAGTTAGGTCTAAGACTGTTAGAACTCTAGACCCACGGAAGCTCCCCCTTCATCGGCGTGTCTAAACAAACTTTTTCTGTCAGAGATCCAAGCAGAAGTAAATTTGTTACATGCCTATTATCGATGGATCGTATCCCAACACACTCGGGACAGAGGCGAGGTCGAAGGCCGAGCATACCGTGCCCCCTTTCGAATATTCTTTTTTTTGTAACTCATCAGCCGTGCGGATGTCCGTCATAAAACTGCCCCTTGAAGATAGTGGATAATGCCATACTTGTTGGGGGCTCTCTTTTTTTTTGTCCATTCATATATATATATATAGAGAGAGAGATTAAATGACAAAGAGAGAGAGAGAGAGAGATTAAATGACAAAGAGAGAGAGAGAGAGAGATTAAATGACAAAGAGAGAGAGAGAGAGAGAGATTAAATGACAAAGAGAGAGAGAGAGAGATTAAATGACAAAGAGAGAGAGATTAAATGACAAAGAGAGAGAGAGATTAAATGACAAAGAGAGAGAGATTAAATGACAAAGAGAGAGAGAGAGAGAGATTAATGACAAAAAGAGAGAGAGAGAGATTAAATGACATAAAGAGAGAGAGAGGCTGTGAATGGGTGAGATCGTGTCAGAAGAGATAATAGAATATGGACTTGAGAAAGAGACAAAGAGAGAGAAGAAGGGTAAAAGAGAGAGAAAGAAAAAGAGAATTGGAAAAGAGAGAAAGAGAAAGATGAGAGACAAAATACGTGTTAGAGAAAGTCTGTGGCATTTTACGTCTCGAGAGACGATCTTTTCCCTTTGCAACTTCTTGTGTGACTAAAGAGGCCAATCCTTGATACACAGCTGCGATCGCAGGTTGGGCATATATAATCACCAGGCGCCGTTGCATTTTCACCCTTCTTTCTGCTTCTGTTGTGTATGGCATCTGCAATCTTTGACCCTTCCTTTATGCTCTCTCTCCATGAGGATCTGTCCAGTGCCACCTCTTCCCAGTTGCCAGTGTCGATTTTGAAGAGCTTCATGTCGCGTTTGCATACATCCGTATAACGTAAAAGTGGGCGACCAGCGGCTCTCCTGCCTTCTATCAGATCGCCATACAGGATGTCCTGTGGAAGTCGACCTTCTGGCATTCTACGAACGTGGCCAAGCCAGCCAAGGCGTCTGCTGCTGATAACAGAGCGGATGTCCTGGCACCCTGCTCTTTGTAGCACTTCCTCATTGGTTATCTTATCTTGCCACCTTATTTTAAAGATCCGCCTTAGGCATCGGAGGTGGAAAACATTCAGCTTTTTTTCCTGCCATGAGTAGGTTGACCATGTTTCACTTCCGTACAGCAAGGTGCTCAACACACAGGTCCGGTAGACTAGGGCTTTAGTACTGTTAGTCAGCAATATGTTGTCCCAGACTCTTTTCTGCAGCCGTGACATGGTGGCCATTGCCTTGGCTATCCTGTTGTTTATGTCTTTATCCAGTAGAGTGTTGTTGGATATGATGGAGCCAAGGTAACAAAAGTGATCAACAATTTCTAGTGGTTGGCCATTAATGCTTACTTGCAGTGTTTGTGTTTTGGACAAGTATCTTAGTCTTGCTTTGACTGATGTTTAAGCCGAACTTCTGGAAAGCAGTAGATAATTTGTCAACCAGGCACTGTAGCTGAATATCAGAATCAGCCACAATAGCTGCATCATCAGCATACAGGAGTTCCCTGACGAGTAGCTTCCTAACCTTGGTTTTTGCCCGCAGCCTTGAAACATTAAATAGTTTTCCAGAGGATCTTGTATGGAGAAACACACCTTCGTTTATGTCGTTGTACGCATAATGCAGTAGACAGGAGAAGAATATGCCAAACAGAGTAGGTGCGAGCACACATCCCTGCTTGACACCACTGCAAACCTCAAAAGGTGCTGATTGGGCTCTATTGAATTTGACAGTGCATTTAGTTTCCTCGTGAAAACACTCAATGAACTGCAGTAGTTTGGGAGGGCAACCTATTTTCCTCAGGAGTTTGAAAAGGCCACTTCTGCTGACCATGTCAAAAGCTTTAGTCAGATCAACAAAAACGATGTAAAGGGGTCTGTCTCTCTCTCTGAATTTCTCCTGCAGTAGTCGTAGAGAAGATATCATGTCTACAGTGGATCTACCACTCCTGAATCCACACTGAGACTCTGGGTAGACTCTAGAAGCTATCACTTGCAGCCTGGATAGTGCCACTCTAGCAAAGATCTTGCCCACTATACTGAGGAGAGAGATACCCCTGTAATTGTTGCAGTCACTCCGATCCCCTTTGTTCTTGTATATTGTGACTATAGTTGCGTCACGCATGTCCTGTGGGACATGACCTGTTTCCCAACAGCGGCAGAGGAGAATATAGAGTTCAGGGAGCAGGAGTGATTCGTTGACTTTCACTACTTCCACTGGGATACCATCACTCCCAGGAGATTTTCTAATTTTTATGCAGTTAATTGCTTTTTTAAGGTCACTGAGGCTCGGAAGATCATCTAGGCATTCCAGTACTGGAAGATCTGGTAGAGAAGCCAGGGCGACATCGTCTACTGTGTTCTGTGTGGCATAGACTTCGAGGTAGTGTTCTGTCCAACGTTCTAGCTGCTTGGTTTGATCTGTAATTTTTTCTCCTGATTTGGATAGAAGGGGGGCAGGCTTAGACACTTTTGGACCCAGGGCCGCTTTAATGCCATCAAATAGAGCTTTGCTATTTCCTGAGTGGAGACTGTCTTGGATTCTGTTGCAGGTATCCCTCCAAAAGTTGTTAGCACATTTTCTAGCCATTTGTTTCGCCTCTTTATTAGCACTTTTGAAGGCCTCCAAAGATCTTGGACTTGGCTTTGTCTTGAGAGCGAGTTGTGCAGATCGCTTTTTCTCGATGCAAGGTTCCATTTGTGCTAGATTCGCCTCAAACCAGTCTACATTTTTGTGTTTTTGAGGCCCAAAGGCGGTGATTGCCGAACTGTAGATTACATCTCTTAATTTCTCCCATCTGATAGAGATGTCTTCTTCATTACTTAACGAGGGGATTGAACTGTTCAGGAGCTCGCCAAAGAGTGCACACTTCTCTGGGTCACCTACATGGTTGACGTTAATTCGCCTAGTTCTGGGTTGAGTGGAAGTATAAGCCTTCTTGAGAAGTAGTTTGATTTTGCTTAGCACTAGTGAATGGTCTGAGTTGCAGTCCGCACTATGGTATGAACGGGTGTGGATGACACTTTTCAGATCCATCCTTCGGGTGATGCAGAGGTCAAGCTGGTGCCACCTTTTTGAGCGTGGGTGCTGCCAAGAGACTTTATGGCGTTCCTTGCCAGAGAAGAATGTATTTGTTACACACAGTTCATGAGAGCTACAAAACTCGAGTAGCCTTTGGCTTGATAGAATCTGTCTTTGTCCTCTTCCGGTGCAGCAAGGGTTGGTGAGTAAGCACAGATTATATTAACTTTGCCTTGCGGTGATGCAAATTTCATGTGTGATACTCTTTCATTGCCAATGGGAAACATCGCGATGCAGGGGACGAGACTGTTTCTTATTGCGAAGCCGACGCCATGTATTCTAGGGCTTTGTTCTGGTTTTCCTTGCCTAGGCAGTAGCTATCCAGTGAGGCTAAAAAGCCCCTCCTACCGTCAAGAGTCTTCCCTGGCGTTCCAGCTTACGCCAATCAGCTAGGAACTTATCACCGGTAACTACCACTCTCCGTGTTTTTCCAAAGACATTACTGTCAGAGATGGAGTGACCTCTCCATTGCTGGGGGAAAGCCTGGGCGGTAAATTTGCGAGTGCTGGGCTGCCCACACGTCAGCACACGCCTCTCTTCCATACTGACCGGGTCCAAAGGGATGGCGAGCCATCACAATTTGGGGACAGGTGGCTGCAGGAGTTTGCCAGAGAGCAGTAGTCTTACTACTGTCCCCCCGCCTACGGGGCTCCAGGACCGGATTTTCTGTTAGGGTTTACTCCCTTAGCCTTAGACCTTACAGGGACACACACACAAGGCAGTGCGGCTATTGACCTATAGCTAGGGGTTTGGTTTGTGGGCAACAGGGCGTGTCCGCACGCCGACGGGCCATGCCTGCCTCACATCTTGGGGCCAAACCTCCTCCGAGACCCTCGCTGATTAGCCTGAGGCTTCGCAGCCTCAGTTTCCATCTGCCACCACGAGGAGGTACTGCATAGGACTTGCTGTGGAGAGGCTATGTACTGGCATGAGAGACTTACAAAACTGCTCCCCTTTCACAGATGCTAGCCAGCGGTGGCAACAAGTCAAGCTACCACACTAGACGCTTCACACAGCCATTTGACAGAGAAAGTGAACGTCAATTAACTGATGTTTTATAACGCCATAACATTCTCTATCTGGTAACATAAATTAAGTTATGTGTATCCACGACTTCGTCTCGACAAGTAGAGATAACCTTTTTAGGAGGAAATCTAGGCCATAAAAAAGTTAAGTTGTTTTTTTTTTTTAGGAAAGGGCTGTCGTGGTCTTAGGATTACCAGAGAGAAAGTCAAACAGGAGTTCCCCACCCAAGATTCGCTTCTAATAGCGATCCAGCGATAACTGAAACTATGTAAATTACTAGCAGTATGATGTGCCCGGCTTTCAAAAAGCGCGCATCTAATACCACAAGACCTGGCAAAACGCCCCCCACTTCGTCCTAATGCAATGAGATGAGCTGGTGTGGAATGTTTGTGTGGACATGTGCTCAAAATATACAAAACTTAGATTTCTATAGCAATTAAGACTCCGTCCCGCGCACTTATACACTCCCCGCATAGCCCCCCCCCCCACCACCGCGTGTCGACCTGGTTTGTAGAAAAAAAAGATGTGGCCGGGGGCTGTTTGTTGATGTCAGTGCCAAGTATGAATCTCAATTTCTGTTGACGTTACCATACTGATAGCCTACATTTACTTGAGTATACCCACACACAAAAAACACTTTAATACACACACGCACAGGCAGAAGCAGAAAGCTACATTCGCTTGAACACGCTCTCTCACACACACACACACACACATACTCTCTCTCTCTCTCTCTCTCTCTCTCTCTCTCTCTATCTATCTCTCTCTCTCTCTCTCTCTCTCTCTCTTTGGCAGAAGTAGAGAAACACTATTGAAATAAACACGAAGTTCCATACATGTCACCAGACACCATCTCTCTATAGCCTTTATGTCTATTCTGTTTATTTGATTATAATAGCGGCTAGAAAGGGCCCCGTCGTGTACTAGAATTGCCTACCAAAGATTTGTTGGAATCTACTTATTACCATTTATTTTGCTGATCCGACTTCTACTTCTGACGGGAAGAGGCGTCGCAGTAGAATGTACACGATGATATTCTGCTAGATGCGAGGCCTGATACAGTATGGGATTTTCATGTGGCGTTTATTCTAATTCATCTATCCAGCTTTTTCGAGGCTCTCTTCCTAATTAATATTCATTGTATGTGGTTGAGTAAGCTCTCTGAGCTTGTTGATCGGTTGATATTCTCACGAGCTTGTTCAACAAGTCAACGCTGAGTCCTTAGTTTGTCCTAGCACCCTATCTCTCAGTATCACACACATTGTGGATCTAGATATCTGGCATGGATTGTAAACAGAACTAGTTGTAACATCTGTGAGCAGATGTTTAATCATTTATTTAGAACAATCATCAGGGAAATGATATAAGAAAACATATCACCTTTTTTTGTATTATTGTACGTCTGTTAGAGCTCTAGAATAATACTAAGTAAGTTCTATATTGATACATAAGTTCTATAAAGATTGATACATAAGTTCTATAAAGATTGATACATAAGTTCTATAAAGATTGATACATAAGTTCTATAAAGATTGATACATAAGTTCTATAAAGATTGATACATAAGTTCTATAAAGATAGATACATAAGTTCTATAAAGATTGATACATAAGTTCTATAAAGATTGATACATAAGTTCTATAAAGATTGATACATAAGTTCTATAAAGATTGATACATAAGTTCAATAAAGATTGATACATAAGTTCTATAAAGATTGATACATAAGTTCTATAAAGATTGATACATAAGTTCTATAAAGATTGATACATAAGTTCTATAAAGATTGATACATAAGTTCTATAAAGATTGATACATAAGTTCTATAAAGATTGATACATAAGTTTGTACGTCTGTTAGAGCTCTAGAATAATACTAAGTAAGTTCTATATTGATACATAAGTTCTATAAAGATTGATACATAAGTTCTATAAAGATTGATACATAAGTTCTATAAAGATTGATTCATAAGTTCTATAAAGATTGATACATAAGTTCTATAAAGATTGATACATAAGTTCTTTAAAGATTGATGCATAAGTTCTATAAAGATTGGTACATAAGTTCTATAAAGATTGATACATAAGTTCTATAAAGATTGATACATAACTTTGTACGTCTGTTAGAGCTCTAGAATAATACTAAGTAAGTTCTATATTGATACATAAGTTCTATAAAGATTGATACATAAGTTCTATAAAGATTGATACATAAGTTCTATAAAGATTGATACATAAGTTCTATAAAGATTGATACATAAGTTCTATAAAGATGGATACATAAGTTCTATAAAGATGGATACATAAGTTCTATAAAGATTGATACATAAGTTCTATAAAGATTGATACATAAGTTCTATAAAGATTGATACATTGACATTCCTACAGTCATTCACTTTTGTTGTCACTTTATTAAAGTATCTTTTGTGGGCCCTCTTTTTCGTCATGGGCCCGGGTTTATTGAAACCCCCCTTCGCAATGGATCCTACGCCACTGGCTGGACTGTATTGTTGACTTTAGCTTGTTAAATCCATTTACAAAGCCTTCAATTATCAGACTCCTTCATTGCTTATCCGATGCTAGATGAAGATGTTAGCTTGCAAGGCTGACCCATCCTTCCCGCCCCCCCCCCAAAAAAAAAATCTAAATTATTGTAGAAAAATCCGTTGTTTATAGAAGAATGAACATGACCATGTGTGTGTGGGGGGGGGGGAGAGAGGGGGGTATCCGTGTTTAAAGAGAGAAATGACTAAAAAAAAAAAAAGGAAAGGGGGGGGGGTGGGAAGAAAGACAGAACTGTAATAAATGGAGATTTATATCATTTACCCCTGATCAGGTTTCTGTGTCCGCCCTAAACAGTGCAAGGTGGGCTTGACCTCTATCAAAGTAGAACAATGTCCATAGCCTATATACATTTGACTAGGTCAACTATGTTGCTTGCCTATATAGATTTTTATGTCAGAATAAATGTACTCAGTATTTTATATGTGTGTGTGTGTGTGTGTGTGAATTATGTGAATGTAAGAATTTTTCTGTAACCAAGAGCCAGGCCCGCCGCCATTGTTGGAGGGGTGTGGACATACAAGACCATGTTCCTGAACTCCAACAGAAGGAAGACTCCTACACGGTTTTTTTTTTAAATACATCTTTTATTCGTAACTTAAGGAGGGGGGGGGGCTTGGCATAGAGAGGGGGAAAGCAGAGTGCCCCACACCTACCCCCAGTTGTCTGCGGCCCAAATGCTTCTGGCGTCGGGCCTGCAATAACTCCAAGTTGATTATTCGAGTGAGTTAATATGCTGTCCTTATCGTCCTCACCGTAAGATCAAATAATGAAATACACATTTGTGTCAATCGGCACAGTGGTGTTAGCAGCTTCCCTCAGTTTTGGGGTCTGGGGGATCACGAAATCTTATTTTCGGAATTAGAGAGCTCTTCAAACCATTCTTACAATTTTCCTTCAGTTTCTCCTGGCACAACTCTAGTTGAGAGTTTTTAATTCCACGGGTGCAGCCCCTTTATATTATAGATAATAAATATGAAAACAAGTGTTAAACATCTAAACAATATCTACAAAAATTATTATGACAGAAAGAGGTCAAAAGAACACATTTCCTCCACGAAAAGAGCAATCTACAATCTTCCAACTAATAACAGGACGCAGATGTTTACATTATAACCTGAACCAAAGTCAATCCCACACACCCACCGCTCTGTAGACACAGCGCCCACCCTTATGAAACTGTGAATCATATCCTCTTTGAATGACCAATTTAATGATTGAATCCACCTTAGGCAGACCCTATTACCAGTACAGCCCAACATGACCAACACTCTGTTAGGGATCCCTCAACTCAAGAAAACATTCAGAAACTGGAACAGACACAAAATAGAGCAGAGAGATTCATAACAAACGAATATTCACATTTGACTAGAGTAACACCTTTAGTAAAATAACTAAATTTAGAAAACCTTCAGGAGAGAAGACTCAAAAGTAAAGTAGCAACTATACATAAAACATTGAACCATAATCTTCAAAACAAACTCTAATAAAATACTCAGAAAGACACATTCCTCGTTCCATATGCTAGGACAAATTTGTACAAATACTCCTTCTTCCCTAGTGATATTGGAGCATGGAATGAGTTGCCTGAGCCAGCTAGGAAAACCAATAACTTGGCAGAATTTAAGTCATTGGTTAACTTGGATGACGCGTAGGGCGTAATCCGCTTCTTTTTTTTTTTGAAGTAACGTCTGTATTATATAAGATAAGAAGATGAAGAGAACAGCACAGTATTTTTCCTTAGCATAGTCTGCAAAAGAGCTTACAGCTCAGCAGCAAAAATCTGGCTAGAAGAAGAAGTTTTAAAATATTACCATTGTAATTGAGCAGCCCCCATTCTATAAAATGTTGTTTTCATGCTAGTCGTCATGCGTTCCTGTTCAAGTTTTTAAATAACAGTGATCGTCAACATGAGGTTTCCTTTTTTTTTTGTGTGTCTCAACAGGTTTAGTGACAGTATTTATGGCGCAGTCAACCATGGGGCTCGCCGGAAGTTACCTCGTCCTCACCATGCTCATCATGGCGGTCATGTCTTCCGGGTCAGGAGAGGTCATGGCCATATCTTCCATCGTCGTGTATGACATCTACCAGACACACATCCGGCCATTCAAGTATGTATGGTGGACACGACAGAATGTGGTATAAGAAATGTGTCATTATTACGCCTGCTGGCTTGTAGACATGATGACAGAATTTTAGCTAAAACTAGTGAACAATAATAAATATCTGACCTGACCAAAGGTTTTGAACTCACTCCAAGTCTATCTCAGACAATTCATATGCTTCACTACAATCCAGAAGACCTGACCAAATATTAGTTAGATTAGTTTATCATTAAACTCTCGTGTTTTTAAGTTTGGTGTGTCATCATAACTTTTGTATGCAAGTTTCGTATCGTCACACAGTTCCGCCCTCTGACCGGCGACGAGAGTGTTCCAAGGGATGGTATTATTCGCATGGCAGTCTGGGTAGTCTTGTTAACCTGGTTCCTTTCTTACTGATAGGAAATGCGACGCTCTGAATGTCGACAGTTAATACCATCGTTCGGAAAGATTTTTTGTGTGGGTGGGAAAGGGGAGATGTGGGGTGGTCAGCATATATGTGCTAGGCAGTGTGGCTGAGTCAAAAAGAGTATTAATATCTTTTAATTTCACAACTAAACTTCCAGTTAGATGTGCCTTAACAAACAAAAATGGACTCAGGAATGGCGTTAACAGAATAGCTTATCATTTCATAAACAGAAAAAGAAACAACAACAAACAAAATTATTTTTTTGTTGAATAAGGAAAATAAGAGAAACATAAACATGTCAACTAAAGTTATAATAAGAGTTTATCATATTATCTTTGTTAACAAGTTTTTCCAATCACATGTACCACGCCAAAGCATGATTTATTTATAGTTTGACTTTGCAGTGTCAAGTCACTGATTGACATGCATGACTAGATTGACACACGGGCACGCGTAGGGTGTTAAATCGTCTTCTCTTTTGAAGTAACGTACTAACGTCTGCATTTTATAAGATAAGATAGGATAAGATAAGATGATCTATTTTTAGTTTTATTGCAAGTATATTTCTTTTTATAGTCTTATCTAAAAACAAATTACTAAGAACAACATTCAATTAAGGTTGATATGTGTCTAAAATGGGTTGTCTGGTAGCCTACGTATATTTTGTCGGGTCAGGTCGTGAATTAGCCCAATCATTTTGTTGGACCATTATACTTCAGGGATTCTAAAAATATCGCAACTCTTTGGTACTAATGTCTCATTATTATCAGTATTATAGAGTTTAACGACAATCCTCATATGACTTTTTTAAAAACTAATTATAACGCAAGACAGTAAAGTACAGAAATAATCTTTTGACACCCATTGTGGTTGTGACTCTCCTGAATTTTTAGAACCTCCAACATAGATCTAATAATCAGGCATGCAGTATCGGGAAAATCTGGCCAAATCTGCTGATAAGTAAACGTTTGCTAGATTTCCGTTGACATTTCATACTTTTTTTTTTCAAATGTGCTTTGAATTATAAATTCATGAAAAAAAAAAGGTCAACAAGATCTATGGAACTCCCAAGTCAATGTGTAGCCTATATTTTTTATATATTGTCTTATTCACAAAACTACAGGTTAATATGTAAGTTTCAAACTCGTTTTTAAAAAGGTGCAAAATCATTTTTAAATCTCTTTCAAGATTACAATAGTAGTTTTCTTGTATTCACAATGTTTGATTGATTGATAGATATTGCTAATGCTCTAAGGAAAACCAGAGGTACAGGCCATTGTGTCCTATGTGGTGAAGTAAAACCTCGAGAGGCATCATCGGACACCTCGGAGAAATATGGTGAGGACCACTTCAGTTCCAAAGTCTGCCAGTGCCCCCTGGTCTCTGAGTGTAATGCCTGCTTTGAAGATGTTAAAAAGAACTCTATAAGCAAGGAAACAAACCAGCAGAAGATTTACAAGTGAGTAATATTTTAACAAAGCTTGTAACAACTCTCTTTCTCTCTGTCTGGTACAAACCTTGTGCACGTTGGTTCTCCCACATTCCAGTCTCGGATCAAGTTGAAACTATGCATAAATATTCATTGGCAAAGACAATACAATGAAACAATCAAATTCAGAGATAAATCTAGCAGTATAGGGATATATTTAGCAGACGACAATTGTGCGGTTCATTCATTGTTGGTTGTTTTTTTAGTACTTTTATTTATTTTCTTTGTATCTTTTCAACAGTTTTTAGGTCAGTTTTCGTCTGCATATTTATTTAGTTAGTTGTGTATGAATTTGTTTTTGTAAATTTTTGTGCACTTAAGTCTCGCAAGACATCATGGTGACAGTCCCAGGCTCACACCATACGAGCAGCAATGTATTCAAAGATAAGAAAACCTGGATTATGACGATAATATATATGATATATCGTTGTAATGAAAGAGAGTATGGAGGATACACGGGGGAAAACTATAAACGACATAGAGGGAACTTCAGCTTAGTTTCATTTATATCCGCTGAGTCTTCCATCTACCACAGCAAAGTAGTGACCACATATGGGGGTCTCGATTTAGTAACCATACATGGGACCATAATTTTTTTTTCACTTCAGGGTTAATGTCAGAATAATTAATCTTTTATCTTAGTTTTAAACTAGAGTTTACAACTTTAAACCTCCCCCCCCCCCTACTTATTTGGATAAAGCTTTTTTTCCATCTTTAGGTGCCAGTACCATGGGGACTACAGGGCCTACTTGGACTCGTTGGTCAGTTTCAAGTCTTGGTGCATCCTATGGGTCACGATCGGCCTGGTTCCGGTGGGCATGGTCCTGCAGGTGTCTGGCGTTGACCTCAATTACGTCATGGTGTGCGGGTTTATTCTGACCACGCCCAGTTTCCCCCCAGCTCTCATGGCTATATTGTGGTCAAAGACGTCCGCTTTGGGAGTCATTGTTGGTATGTATGAGAGTCATTGTAAGCAAGACAGAGATTATAGAGTGAATGCCATTTAAAAAAGAAAAACTTTTTAAAATACTTTTTTTTAAAGACATTACCTCCTTCATGCAGCTCATAGTACGATTGTTTTTTTTCTCTTAAAAATTAGTGAATGTTAGATTTGAATTTTTTAACCCCCCCCCCCCCCAATCTTTCGGGGAGAAGAGGTTAAGCGGGTGGGGAAGCGGTCGTTAGAGGGGACGTCCAGGCCAAGGGGTAGCGAAACGAGGCTCTCCTTGTGGGGGGGGTGCCTAAGAGGATACGAGAGTATCCTCATTTCTTTGTGCGCGGGGATGTAGAGGAGCTCCCTCAACGATCTGTCAACATCCAGGCGCCGTCCCTCAAGGGGGCCGTTACATAAATGGCGTGTCCCGCACGGTTAGCCTGGTAGAGAAAAGGGAAAATGACAGGGCCTCCGGTGGTGCGGTCTTCGTCGCGTCTCTAGTTCCACCAGGTCCGAAGTGTCCACCGGAAGTGAACCCAAAACTCAAATCTAAGTTTAACCCCGAGTCTCTACCCCCTCCCCCCCCCCCCCTTCAGACAGAACGGCGTATGCGAGGTGGGCACTCTTCATTCAGGCCGGTAGAGGGGAGCTCATGTTTGCTTTTGCTGGCCTTAGGGTTCCGAGTACTATGGACAACTCTACATGACCATTTCAAATGATTAAGCGAATGCATAGATCTTGTACACCTTTTGGTTTGCCTAATTATAGGTCGCTGATTTTAAGTAAGTTTGAAAAAAAAAATACATAGTTATACAATATTGATATAATCATAATCACTTCACTAGCAGAGTGTTTAGTATATCATCTTGAGGAGGCGTGAGCCAGGAGTTCGAATTCACGTCTTTTTTTTTTTTAAATACTTTCAAAAACCAATTACTGCAAAATTCATCCAGAAGTCCCGCCCCCCCCCCCCATTTTACCACGTGGTCTAGACACGTGATAGATTCATGGCGTATAAAGAAAGCTAAAAGCATGAAATAGCCGCCAAACCAAAACAATATATTTATATTTTTAATCGCACAGATTTACTGTTGTTGGTCTAAATCTGTTAAAAATTTAATTACTCGACTGATCAAAATTTATAGTGGTCACGCTGTGTAATAAAATTTGTTTGTTTATTTTAAAGCATTTTTTAAAATGTTTTTTTTCTTGGTTGTAAAATGTTTGAATGCTCTATGTTATCTCACCAGGCAGTGTGGCTGGACTGGCTGGGGGAATCACTGCCAACTTCATCACCGCCTCCACGTACGAAGGAGGTTTGGGCAACTTTTTGAGGAACACCTCTCAAGACTACTGTGTGCTGGCCGGATCCACCACCAGCTTCGGCCTGTCCCTCCTGCTGACCATCGTTGTGTCACTGCTGACTAATAAGGTAAACAAGCTTTGTGTCACATCATTAGGTGATAGATCTCTCGGCTTTCCGCCCAAAAGGGGGTCCAGTTCAAATTTGTGAACCTGTTCGCGGGAGGGGTGTTATGGAGTGTGTGTCTGTGTGTTTCTATGGTGACAGTGAGAAGAAGTCAGTGTTTGGTTGGTAGCTGTGCTGGGCGAATGATGCAAGATAAGCGGTACTGTCAAAAGCTGTCTTAGATAGGCCTAACGACTCAGATTGCCAGAGTGAAAAGACGTGTTTTTTTTTGTAGTGAGTTTTGTTTAGAATACCATTTTTAGTATTACTAAAGTCTACTACATTGATTTCATCTCAATTTAAATTAGTCTATGTTGTTATAAATGTTATATTTAGTTTTGTTCTAACAGAAGCTATTTAAGCTATTTCAAGTTTTATAAGTTAAGATATAATACGCCTACATTGGTTCAGTTGTCTACTAGCATTGCGTTGCAACAAACCAACGACCGTTAACGATAACGGGGTTATCTGGGAGAGGGTTTCTGTGCTGCCTATCAATACTTCACAAACACAACATGGCTGGAGATTTGAACTCTAGCCCCTTAGTAGTAGACCATTTAGCTATCCCATTTAGCATTCTATTTTATTCTATTCTACGTATACACTATTGGAATATGTTTGATGTGCTGTAGCTAACAAATGTAGGCCTAATTCATAAAGATAACTGCAGCTCTACATATGTTGCTTTCTCCTTTCTACCATTTGTAAGCCTCCATGTACTAAGGCTCCGTACTGGGATTAATCCCTTACAGCACGGTCCAGGTATCTGGCAGTGTTCTGTAGGGTCTGGCTGTCTCCGTACAAGGCGAGACCCCCGCATGCACCAGTGCTATCTGTTTCAAGACTAGTCGTATCTTTGAATGTGTTTCTAAGCACCTTGCATTCGTAGAGGATGTGTGTAACGGTGACTTTGGTTGTGGAAAGTAATGGCAACTGATCATTGTGCTGGCCATACGACACCCTCGTCAACACTCCACCATGGAAACGTGGATCGTAAATCTCAAGGTCTTAAAGGGAAGCTACTGTATATCAACTAATCAGTACACTCTCCTGCCTTGGGAACTACTTATTGTCTTGCTGTCTAATTATGTACCATGTTGGTTATTGATATCGATTCAGTAGAGTGATTCGTTCAAGGCAACTCTGTTTTCTAGTCATTCATACTGTTCTAACCCTGCTATTATTTACCATGTTGTTAATTGATATCGATTCAATAGAGTGATTCGTTCAAGGCAACTCTGTTTTCTAGTCATTCATACTGTTCTAACCCTGCTATTATTTACCATGTTGTTAATTGATATCGATTCAATAGAGTGATTCGTTCAAGGCAACTCTGTTTTCTAGTCATTCATACTGTTCTAACCCTGCTCCCGCGCCGACACTGATGGTGCGTACCATCACACCGTTCAACACGAGGAATAGACGCCATATTGTTTCGAGAATAAGGACTGTTTCAAATCCGGTTGAAGTGATCTGCAGGTTGTCGGAGTCTGTGCTGTCTGGGACTAAGAGTAATCTTTCGTGCTAGCTGTGAACTGTAGTGAGGACCTGGAGCGACACTGGGAAGAGTGTCGGTGATCTGTACTCCTGTTTAGGTAGAAAACTACTTGTACAGCTTAAAACAAGACTCATGTGACTTGATAGCTGAAAACTGAAGTCCATGTTTTATTGTGTATTTTATAACTGTAAATAAAACATCGTCTATTGCTGCCTCCTTTCGTTGAGTGCTTGCCTTAGATACATTATTTAATGTCCGTGTGAGATGAACCATTCTAAATTAGTGCATTTGATAGTGTCTTGGTTAAGCCTAACTCCTGGGAGAGAAGAAATTCTTTCTAAGACCTTGCCTTTTACTTGTGATTTTAAGTCTTTCGTTGTTATTATGGGATGTGTACTATTAGTTCAGGATACACTGATTAGGACAATAATATTAAGGCAATTATATTGAGACAAATTTGCTGTGCACACGAAAGAATCTGATGACGTGACAGTTTAACAAAAGTGACATTAGAGGATTCCTTGTCGTCAAGCTAGAGAGAAAGAGGGTAAGAGAGAGAGAGAGAGAGAGAGAAAGAGGTTGACAGTGAGAGGGTGAGAGAAAGAGGGTGAGAGAGAGAGAGAGAGAGAGAGAAAAAGAGGGTGAGAGAGAGAGAGAGAGAGAGAAAGAGGGTGAGAGAGAGAGAGAGGGGGTGAGAGAGAGAATGTCCATTAATCACATTCACTTATTTCTTAGTATGTTGAAACGTTGGGGCATCACATATGATCAGTCGACCGTCCTTCTCCATTCCTCTCTATTTTTTTTTCCTTTATTCTTTTATTGACAAATTTACAATCCTCTCTTCTCGTGTCGTCCTCTAGATCCAATCAGACAAAGACGGGTTGGTGGAGTGGCAGAAGGTTCGAGACATAGACAACCCACTGAACCCTTGGAACGAGCTGTTCAAGGAAGAGTTCCCGGACTTGAAAGATGGAGAGAAACCTTCCTACGATGAACTGGACAAGGTAGACTGACTCATTACTGCCTAAAATAAGTAATTCATTCATAGGGTATACAGTAGAGATGCATAAAGAACTGTAGTGACCATTGTCCATTTTTTTTGTGGTAAGGCTTGGAAGTAGTACTAGTACCTATTCATTCATAGCGCATACAATAGAGATGCTAAAAGAACTGTAGTGACCATTGTCCATCTTTTGTGGTAAGGCTTTGAAGTAGTACTAGTACCTATTTATTCATATGGCATACAGTAGATATTCTCAAAGAAGTGTAGTGACCATTGTCCATTTTTTGTGGTAAGGCTTTTAAGTGGTACTAGATTGCCCATCCAATGTATAATGATTAAGAATAGATTAAGACCATGCCGTCTTAAGGGCATTCAGACCATGCCGTCTATAAGCCATTCAGACTATGCCGTCCATAGGGCATTCAGACCATGTGGTCTATAGAGCATTCAGACTATGCCGTCTATAGGGCATTCAGACCATGACGTCTATAGGGCATTCAGACCATGCTGTCTATAGGGCATTCAGACCATGCTTTCTATAGGGCATTCAGGGCATGCTGTCTATAGAGCATTCAGACCATGAGGTCTATAGGGCATTCAGACCATGCAGTCTGTAGGGCATCTATAGGGCAGATGAAAAATTAACGCTTCTCCCCTACCGCTTTTTGAAAGCAGTAGAAGCCCCAATTTGCTTATTAGGAATAAATAAATATGTTTAACTTTG
The DNA here is from genome assembly GCA_036873155.1 of Biomphalaria sudanica. Taxonomy (NCBI): domain Eukaryota; kingdom Metazoa; phylum Mollusca; class Gastropoda; family Planorbidae; genus Biomphalaria; species Biomphalaria sudanica. Next base: position 556,737 of record JAZGLO010005497.1, on the reverse strand, counting down.
AAAAGATTTGCTAACTTTCATTAGAAAGAGTGGGATGGAATGTATGATTTTCTGTAGTTTTCAACTGTGTCTGCTTGAGATATTGAAATAAATAAAATCCATTTCATGTTGGCAGGTATTCCGTACAGCAAAGTGGACGGCCTATATAGGTGGCGCTATCAGTCTAATCATCTTCATTGTGGTCATTCCAGGCAGCATGGCCAGCATGCACGTGCTGGACAAAGAGCAGTTCCGAGCTTGGGTTCTCGTTTTACAGGTCAGTGAGTTTGGGTTCTGGTTTTACTGGTCAGTGAGCTTGTGGCACCCGTTTTATAGGTCAGTGAGCTTGGGGTTCTTGGTTTACATGTCAGTGAGCTTGGGTTCTCTGTTTACAGGTCTGACGGCCATGTTGATTGTGTGAATGTTTTGGGAAATCATGATTGTTCGTAAGTTCCAAACAATGGTTGGCCTGTTCGTATGGTGCGCGCTCGGGATTGTCATCCAGATGGTCTCCTGTTCAAACCCTGCTCTCTGCCGTCCAGCGAGAAGCCTATTCTAGGGCGTAATATTTATTTCTTATGGAAAGATACAGGAAGCCGAGAAGACCGAAAAAACTGGGAAACCATACAAAAACAAAACTAACAAGAGACCGTGGAGAGTGGCGTGTTTTTGTTGAGGCCCTATGTTCCATGAGGAACCCAAAGGAATGATGATGTTGATGATATGATGGAAATACCGAAACGTAGGCCTACATAGCAAAACTTCAATATATACACCCACATCTCTCATTAAGTAGCATTGATTTCCCTTATTTCAATATCTAACAAAATAATCACCAACAATTAAGAAACTAATTCGTTAATATTTTTTTTTGTATTGATTCATGTCTTGTCAGGTTTACCAGACAGACAGAGTGAATTGAAAAGCCTATTTTAACTTCACCTATCCCTTAGTCTGTTGGACCGTTGGGGCACCAGGCAAGACTTTTTGACCGTCTTTCTCCATTCCTACCTTTTTTTTGCCTTGTTTAGAACCTCTCTCAATGGCAGGCCCGTCCATTCTTTAATGTTGTCCTCCCATCGCTTTTTCTGTCTGCCTCTTCTTCATCTATAAGCTTTGTAAAAACTTTTTTTGTTTGGTCATCCTCAGTTGTGGGCATTCATCATGGCCGCTATCGTCATCGTTGTTGCCCCGGTGGAGGAGATCATCGTCATTTTCAGACAGATTGGCGCCAACATGAAGAATGCCAGGTGGTCGTCGCAGACGACGAACGCCAAAAGGTCCAACAGCATCCAAGACGATGGAACAGGCGTGGATCTCGTCTCCTACAATGCAGACGCGAACGGCGTCAGCGCGTAATGATCTGCCTCGATTTTAGTCGCTTTCGTCTCGTTTTGAATGTGTGAGCTTTTTTGACGTCAAACTTCCGGCAGTGGTCTGATTATAACTGCTGTGCAGTAGACAAAGAAGGCAACTCGATCTAGGCCTACTTGAGGAAATGTGCCGCCTTTATAGTTGTAACGTTTTTAAAAAGAAATCTCACTTTTTTTTTTGTCGTGCGATAGTAACACAGTGTACTGAAAAGACCATTACAATTTTTTTTATATTTTAATCAAATTAGTCTCACCAAAAATTAAACTATTACAGAACTAAATAAAACTATATTTACAGTGGGCATTTATATCGCTCCAAACAAAAACCAAAACTACTTATAAAATATATTTTTAAGACTAAAAAACTAAGTCCAGATAAATAGCAGGTTTAAAATAATTTTGTTAATGATCATTGAATACACAACATATTGATTTTACACCACGTGTCTGAAATGTTAAATTTAATAAATGAAATCAATTTGGACATTGTAGTCTTACACATCCGTTCTGCATTATTTTTTTTTTAAACTTTTTTAGTATCATGACAGTCAATCCAATATTTTACTGGGTTTTTTTTTTTTCAAGATATCTTTGGGGGGGGGGGGGGGGGGAGGTCACTTGATTTTCAAAGACTTTAGAAACTGTCACATTTACTTCCCATGTAAGAATCAATCAATATATCTGTATCTGTATAAAATATTAGTAAAAGAGTTATAATATTATCTGAAAATAGTAAACTAAGACAATGTTTTTATGATAATTTCATTTCATGTTTATCTATAATAAAATTCATTTACCTGTAAATATGTATCTAGGTCATGACCAGTCACAAAAGTTGTAAGTATCGATAACTCGCTGAAATAATGAATTGTTAATTAGCCAACCAATGTGCACATACACCCTGATGGATTCGAGTTCATACCTAGCCTGTAATTATCCATAACCAAATTGCGCAAGAGCTAGTTTAGAATGCAACAATTATTTACAAAATATACGTCCAAATCTTGTGAAACAGTGTGAATTCTAAAACATATTGTAAAATACATTGTTAGACAGTCTACGTTTATAAATACCAGGGCGTCGTAATTAATCGCTACATATATGTTTTAAAACCCAAGGTGTCAAACAGAAATTATACCAATGTTGTTATATGTCAGTATTATTAATCAAAGCACTGACTTGGGGCGAGTTTGTTGATAAACTATACCATCTAAGCGTCATATAGTTTTTTAGTTTTTGTCGTAGTGAATTTACATCATGTATATATATATATTATTTTCTGATCATTTGTTTGTAATCAACTTATGAATAGGATCGTCTCGAGTTATATATTATAATCATCTTTCATTGGATTAAGTAAAATAGTATGAATGCAAAGACATTGAAGAATTCTGAACTTGCTGTCAGTGATGAATTCTGTTTATCATACTAGATTTCAGTGTAGACCTGGAGTGAAAGCCAGTCAATGCAATTTTTTTTTATAACAACTATAAAACGAATCTGTAATATTGATAACAGCGATACATTTGGACAATGTAATTATTATATCATATTAGTGAAATACGTATCAATGTGACCTATGTGTGTAGTTTCAATTAGTTTGTGATTTAACTCTGTAATGTCCGTCCATTTTCTATTGTTAGGGCTGTCTGCAATTAGCCATTGACAAAGTGTGATGTAATGAGTGATATTTGTTTTTTTTATTTTTTCAAGACATGTTAGTCGTTAGAAGCCATGGCTAATTGTGATGATTTGCATACAGTTTTAATAAAAAATATATTGATTTTTATTTAAATATATTTAAATATTTATTAAATATATTAATTTTAGCCTAAGTCAAATTTGGTAAAAAATTCTCTTAGTTTACATAACAAGTTAGCTTTCTTGGATGTTGTTTTTTAAACTAACGAACTAACTGAATACACAGTGTAACCTGTGTTTGTGCCCCAGTAAGAGTTCTAACATAAAGCATCATCTCTACAACGATCTAAGAAATACTCATGCTAAGTTGTATTCAGACAAACGATGTAGACTTCTACCAATAACCAGGTTTCAGTTAGTGAACTGCCCAACGCCGATGACGCAACTTAATCTTCTACAACCTCAGACATTGATCGACAGACTGTCAGCTGAAATCAGAAGTTTGGCTTCAACATTAGTCAAAGTACTCGCCCAAGACAGAAGCATAGCCACTTACGTGACCATAAATGGCCTACCCTTGGAAATAGTTGACAATTTTTGTTACATTGGCTACATTATCTCCATCGATGTGCTACTAGACATCAACAACAGGATAGCTAAGGCAGCGTGTCACGGCTGCAGAAAATCAGCATGTAATGGCTGCAGAAAATCAACATGTCACTGCTGCAGAAAATCAGCATGTCGCGGCTGCAGAAATGTGTGTGGGTCAATATTTGCTGACTATCTCAATACCTACACCCTAAAACCCTGGTCTATCGGGCCTGTGGGATGAGCACTTCGCTAGATGGCATACTTCGCCTACTCTTGGAAAGAAAAGAAGGTCAATATCTTCCGTCTCCGAAGTTTAAAAGGCAAATGATGTAAATAACGTTTTAACTCTTTCTCTCCTAACTGACGATACCAACGTTGATTCTACCAGAATGTGGTAAATAATTACGGAGAGAAAGAGTTAAGACAAAACCAATAATGAAGAAGTCTTGCTAAAAGAAGGCTGCCAGAAGACGCGCACTGATATCAAAGGTAAAAAACTTGCTTAGACATGCTTCTGGTTCGACTCCCACAAAATATATTGTTTGGTGGAAAACTGCAGGTCGCTCACTCTTGAGATACGAAGATCTTGGCGACACCATCAGTTGGGGGTTGGGGTTGACTACTCAAATTTGAGTTGAGATCGGGAAAAGCACTTTTATAAATATATACATATTTACAACAGATTTGTATTAGATGATTACAGTGTGTACTATTTAAGTTGTGAGTGGACCTAATGTTTGTATACCTCAGTTGTGTAACTCTTGGCACTTGACGATATGGGGAAGTAACCCTTACGGAATTATTGGCACTTTACGAAATTGTGCGGATGTACCAAAATCTCAAATCAAATACCAACAGTTGGGGGGGGGGGGAAGTACAGTATACGCCTGCGTGGAGGGCTTTAGTAAGAGGGAGGGGGTCAAGGGTCACAGTCACACACCAGAAGCAGGGAAAAGGCTGAAAAACTTTAGCGTCTAATAATTACAAACGACGGTGGAGGAATATTGAGCACTGGACTTTTTAGTCACAGACATTTAAGAAACAGCAAGCCAATAGTGGCAGGGGTTCATTTTTCCAAAACGATATTTTATTCGCGGCTTCATTGCGTTGTCATCATAATAATGATAAGGCTTGTCTTCAAGTCCGAAGAATTGATGAGGCATGAAGCATTTCCCGTGGTTACGCAGACCCAGCTGTGGCTTACATATTTTGCCACATCCAGGGCAAGCATAACCATTGTTCGCCGCGGGAGTACGGACGCAGACGACGTTGTCATAATCCTGTATACAATGCGATTGGAGTGACTTGGAAAATGGGGGGTCTGGTTCGAATCTCAAAGGAATTGCTTTCACTTGCACCTTGGGTTTTTAAAGCAATAATTTATTGCGCTGAGGGCTAGGGGAAAGAACATTCTACAACATTAACACATTTATCTTTCGGACATTTGTAAAACACATGTTGTCATGTAGAAAGGCATTTCATTATATAACAAAAATCTTGTATGTTATTTGGGTCGTGAGTCTGTGTTATATTTTGTTTAGGAAGCGACTGTGATATAAGAATCTGCCTCAGTTGTGTAGAATGTTTAAAACCATTACCATGTCCAATGTAGATATTTACATCTGTGTGTTAGACAAGTCTTTATTCCGTAGTGTATAGAAATGTTTGATGTTAACGTTTGTTTTATAAAATGATCATAATTTTAAGAAGTTTAGATCTAGAGATGTACAATAACAATTTTAGCATGATATTTTGATAATTTTTGTAAATAAAAATGTAAAAAAAAAATTTTTTTTTCTCCTTCTTGGATTTGTCTGTGCTAAAATATGTAGGTTATCCGAATCCGAAGAGTGGGGGTGTGACCAGCATATTTTGTGATACCTCTGGTAGACAAAGTAGGCCTATGTTGTCTGTCTGGGTCTGCTTTCTTTTCTTCTTCTCTGCCCCTGTTTTCGTCAAGCGCTTTTCAGTGGGTCTCAAATTTTCTCCCGTGGCCTTCGTGGAGAGTTTTCCAACTGTCTTTGTAGGTCCCATCTGTTGCCAGCTTTTTGTTTCTCTATGCCAGAGAGGGCGACATGGTACCTGGGGAGGAGTGGAGGCTCTGTTACGCCGTCCTCCTTTCAGTATAGAAGATCGCCTTTGACATACGGTCGTCTCCCATGCGAGATATGTGTCCGACCGAGACCAGTCGTTAAAGAAAGCCTGAACACTGACCTGCAACGTCACAACATGTGGGCAGTTTAGACCAATAGCTCGTTGCCACGCCTGTACGTTTAACGAGGCGCGGTGACTGAGCGTTAAAGCACGAAATTTCATAGGGATACGTACGACAGTTGATGAGAACTCGTGATCAATCAGTGAGTGATTTTTGGTAAATATATAGTAGATTTTTTCAAGACATCAGGTTTAACAGATAAAAAATAGAAAAAGTAATGCAAATGCTTTAAAACCATTGATGTACGCGTATAGAAACTAGTGTCAGCTTTTCATAATAATGTGCAAGGCACTGTACAGTTTGACAGTTCCACCTCTAAGCCATTCCCCATCAAGAGTGGAGTAAAGCAAGGATGTGTTCTGGCTCTAGCACTATTCTGCATCTTCTTTTCAGTTAAACTCACCAGCGCTTATAAATCCCTGGAAGATTGAGTATATATCCACAGAAGCAATTATACATAAAACACTGAACCATAATCTTCAAATACAAAAACAAAATCTTATAAAATACTCACAAAGATAAAGGCACATTCCTCGTTCCATATGCTAGGACACATTTGTACAAATGCTCCTTCTTCCCTAGTGCTATTAAAATGGATTACCTGAGCTAGCCAGGAAAACTAGTGACTTGGCAGAATTTAAGTCATTGGTTAACATGCATGACTAAATGCGTAGGACGAAATCATCTTTTTAAAGTAACATTTGTATTAAATAAGATAAGATGGAAAGTTATTTAACCTGGCACGCCTTAAAGCCAAAACGAAAAGATGGCGTATCTTGATTAGGGAACTGCTGTTCGCTGATGATGCGGCACTTATATCTCATTCACAAGAAGGATTGCTGAGGCGTGTGAATGCTCTGACAGCTGCTTGTCAAGAGTTTAGCCTTACAATAGCTTCAATAAACCTCTCTAAGACCGAAATCCTGGCACAAGATGTCGCAGAAATACCAGCGATACCAACCAGGACGTTTTGAAACGGGCCAATATGCACAGCATCTATGCTCTTCTTACACAGAGAAGACTACGCTGGCTCGGTCATGTCACTCGCATGCCAGATGGAAGAATCCCTAAAGACATCCTGTACGCTGAGCTTGCAGAGGGAGTCAGACCCAAGGGCCGCCCAAGACTAACCTACAGAGATGTCTGCAAGCGAGACCCACGGACATCGACCAAAGTATGTGGGAGGAGATAGCCCAAGACCGGACTGCATGGAGACAGACTGTACGTGCTGGTACGAACTTCGCTGAGTGCAAGAGAAACGTTAGATGCATCAGTCAAGAGAAAGAAAAATAAGGCTGCCCTGTCAGCTAGCCCTAGGACAGATGCATATACATTCACGAACTGTGGCAAACTCTGCCGCTCCAGAATTGGCTTGATCAGTCACTCCAGATTCCGCCCCGTCTCAAGACGAAACCATTGCCAGTGACTCATCTGGGCGCATCCATTGTCTTCCGAGACAGAAGGAGCCATATATGGTATCTATGAAATCGACGGTGAAAAGGCTGATGTGTATTTCCTAGTTGTCTTTGTAATTTTCCTAATCGTTTGAGTCGAAGACTTTTGAAACTCTTTCAGATTTTGAAGGCTCCCATTCATCGGCCTGTCTTAACTATATCTCCGTCTGGGAGGGACCAAAGCAGATGTAATTTGTAACATCTTTCTTACCAGTGGTTTGTATCCCAAGACATTGGGTTAGAACCTTAGATGAAATTCCCCTAACATAATCCGACCCGGTATCTGCCTAGGCTTGAGAAATGGTGAGTGGATAGTGACATGGGCTCACTTACCTCCCTTGGCCCCTCAACGGAAAATTCTGTTTTGCTTCCCTTTTTGTCACGGCGCCACTTTGAGGCTGAAAAGTATTGCCTGCAATCTTGGTTTAACGAAACGGGCGCTTCTGGAATCCAAAGGGAGAGAATAATTATGACATCCTTGTATTGTTTCTTGATTCCTCTATATTGTGGAGCCCAGTGATAAGAGATTCCCCTATGACCGTCAGGTTCGAAAACCGGACCAATTTTCATAAACTAGGACTTGTTGCTCAATATTTCCTAGCATTTTTTTTTAATGATACTAATTAGGCCTAACATGTAAGCTCTTAACTCGACATGTTTTGGTTTCGAAATATAGTTCAGTTCCGATAAAGACAGCATCTTAATTATGACCTTTACATTCTAAGCGAATATTACTGTTTAACGGTTCACCTTGGCATTTAGAAAAGAAAAAAAAACACACGTAGCCGGAAGCTACCAATCAAAATCGTTTACTTCGAATTTAGAAAGTCAGCGCAGTACTGTTATGTAGCATCACAGTATAAAAAGAATCGGTAAGTATACAGTAGGAATATACTGTTACTTTAGTCTGCCATAGAAAACAAAATGGACGAAGTTGTGTGAGAACAACATCCAGAAAGTTTCACGATGTATCAAATAAGATAAGATAAAATAAGATAAGATAAGATGACATTCTTTTTTCTTTACATAGGCCTATACATCGGGTGGAGTGGGGCGTCTTCTAGTGTCAGAACAAACAAACGCGGACGTATTTTCGCTTTCACGAGCAAGTTGGATCTGCGAAAGTCAATGGGCCACTGTAACTTCGTTCGTACACTTTGTTTTTAAACACTAAAGAAGCGTGGTCGAGAGGCTAAGTGCGCTTGAACTTGGCTTGTCTTGGGCTACCTAGAAGGGGGCTCGAGGTTCGACACCCGACTGGGGCAGAGTTGCGTTTACTGAGTGCCTAAAGGCAGCACGGAAAACCAACTCCTAGATACCCCCTCCCCCCCCCCCCCCACCGGTCCACAAATGAGATTGGACCATGCTCTGAGCATGCTATAAGCATGAAATTAGCGCTATATAAAAGCTATAATAATAATAATAATAATAAGACAGTATTTTCTTTTCCTAGTAAGTTGTTTGGCACGAGAGCCAATTGGCAACCGAAAGCTGCTGCGACTGGAAACATCTTGATAATAAAATTCATCAGCACGAGGTTTCTGTAAATCACGTTAAAATGTTTATAAAATATTTTAAATGTTTCGCATGTTCCTTCAGAGTTGAAGATAATCTACTTCCTAGTCCAAACCTCCCGCAGGATGACGGGGGATGGCAGCGGGCAGGGTATGAACCCGGGACCATCGAGACGACCAAACAACAGTCCAGCGCGCATACCGCACGAACCAGACAACCAATCATAGTTATAAATATGTGTCAGCGTGGTTAGATTAAGCTCTGAGAATGCCCAATGGTAGCGCAGTGGTTAGCTTGATGCCACAACAAATAATAAAAGAAAAACTGCATTGACGTGCAGTCCTAGCAAGAATCATTGCGATTGTTCAGTATCTTGCACACAAACACTCACACACACACACAAAGCACATTTTGTGGGAGAACAGAGACACTTTATGCGCCAAACAACGGTCAGTTATTAAGCTTGGTTGAGATGCTTGACAAAGTCAACCGAACCATGCAAGCACCTCTTCAACGTATGAAGAACGCCGAGGCTCACGGACCCAGAACCTCGGATATAGGATTCAAAATGAACTTAATGGACCTGATGGCATGTTTCGCCGTCATCCTTGACTGCACGCTTGATGTTATAGCCGCAAAGACAAAGAGCATCTAAGTATTTTCTTGTTATTGTACAGTAGCCTATATAGTTACGCGGAGGTGGTCAATTGTAGTCAAACTGAATTTCCATTTGATTGGTCAATACAAATTATCTTATCTTATCTTATATAGCGTTTTGTTCACGTATCAGATCCAGATTTACATTGACCATGAAATGCGAAGGGCGTATAATTATCTTCTGTTTTGAAATAATGTCTGTAATATATAAGATAAGATATGATAATACGTTGTGGTGGATAACACTTTGAGTTAATGTAGTTAAAAGGTCAATAGTACAGTTAGGCCTACTTATGTAAGGTAGTACTGAAAGACACAAAGATAAAGGCACATTCCTCGTCCCATATGCTAGGACAAATTTGTACAAATACTCCTTCTTCCCTAGTGCTATTAGAGCATGGAATGGGTTGCCTGAGCTAGCCAGAAAAACAAGTGACTTGGCAGAATTTAAGTCATTGGTTAATATGCATGACGCGTAGGACGTAATCATCTTCTTTTTGGAAGTAACGTCTGTATTATATAAGATAATTATGTTTTGTAACAAAAATAAGGACTGCGGCGTTAGAGGAGGACGAGTCTGTTAGCGTGACGTGGTACCATACCGTCCATACGACACTACTCTTACGGCTCAGGGCCCCGCATATGACATTCGCCCAGGGCCCCATCCACTCCTAAGACCGCCACTGATCCCGACCCCCCATGCACAGTCCCATAATACTTTAAACTTTCAAGCCCGTTTATAAAAGCTGTCTTATCATATGACGTTTCCCGACTGTGAAAAAAAAAATCTTTTACAATGTTCTTCTTTTCGTTGACGATTGAAATTACATTGAGTGAAACCTAATTTTCCCTATCAAATTTCTGCCCAGCCATTTTCTGGTAAAGACAAATACTCCAATTGACACCCCTGGGGTTATCCATATCTAGATCTATATTATAGGATGAGAATGGCTGAAAAAAATATTGTGTGATAGCAAAACAGGACGTGTTGCAAATTTGTATTGGTTACATTTTGTCCAATGAAAATATGTGTTTCATCCACGTTGACAATTCCTCGCCGAAAATATGGCAGCTTACATAAAACTTTTAGTGTTTGTTGTTATTCATATGTTTTTGCTGGTTTTTGCAGATGTTAGAAAAAAAGAAGTAAGCATGGATGATATTACAATCAATATAACGGAAAACTTACTTTATCACATCATGCAATGCTTTTAGTAGATCTAGATTTAATTAGAAGCGCTAGCACTGAAAATGCCGGCGGCGTAATACTAAAAATTCTTGAATCGGTGATATGATTTAGTGAGTTACTCGCGGTACTGTTACTAGTGTTACTGTTCTGTAACTTAACTAACTCGTAACTGTAGTGACGTCTTACTTTAGTCAAAGTAACTTAATTAATTATTAAGTCCTAGAATCTATATTAATCTAGATATAATTTATAAGTACTGATTTGATTCATTTGATTGAATCTTTTTTTAAAGTGTTTTTTTTTTCTCACAAAACTGCCAAAACTAAGATTTAGATCTAGATTCTAGATCCAGTGGCGTAGCTAGGGCTAGGGTGGGGGGGGAGAATTTGAAAATCCCCATGGGTCCTTACTTGAGGGGGGTCCCCAAATGAGTGTTTTTACATTAAATATTACACAAAATGCAGGGGCCTCCGAAGATCTCTAGCCCCCCCCCCCCAAATGATGACAAATTTCTAGCTACGTCGTCTACGCCCCTGTCTAGATTAAGAGTTTAAAACTATTATTATTATATAAGTATTAAGTATATAGAGTCTACTGTCTAGAGTTATCTATAATCTATCATAGATTATAAAAACAGCTGTGTTCATATGTATATTTAATAATATATATTATAATTACTCATAGTTAAGATTTTATTATAAAATAAATTGGGTCACTTCATTCCTCTACACCGAACTCAGTTTTTGTGCTTTTCTTTTCATTGAACACTGATCCCTGTCACCGAACACCACACTAAGTAATTATAACTGTGTTCTTTTAAAATTGTTTAGATTGTATTAAAATGAAGTAGATTCACTTCTTCTGCAATATATATGTATTTATAGTCTATGGCCTCCGTCCATGGTAAAGCGACTGTATCTTTTCAAGAATGAGATAATGCATAAACATTATAGCTATGGTCAGAATACTCAGAACGATGTTGCCCAAAACAGCAGTCCCCCCTCCCCCCCCCCTTTCCAAACATAGCTGGTGTATCCAAAGGAATTGTAAATGTCGATACATTTTGAAAAATTAATTATATGGGATCAGAGGCGGCAGGCTCTGCCAGGGTGTAGATCTGAGTACTGCATACTACCTGAGAGTCTCCTGCTCCTGATTTTCCCCCATGGTTGACTCAAAGCCTTTACAGTATAGGGAGGGTGGGACTATCTAATGGAATGGTCAGCAAATTATCAAACCCATCCATGGAGCCTCTGTTTGTTTTCATAATTTATTGTATATCTCACCTTGCTGCCAGCTCACCTGGCATGATCGCCTGCAGTGGGCATCGTCTCTGGCTTCAAATTACCAGCCCGCACTTTTTTTCTTTCATTCATAAATTATGTACTCTAGATATCTGGATCTAGGTTATTGAACAAATCATAGCTCCCAATAGGGAAACAAGAATGAGTTTTGAAAATTCATTATTTGGAGAACAGTTTCTTTTTATTTACTTTAACAGCAAACAGTAAAAGTGTGATTGGAATGGCTTATCAAAATATAAATAACTTTCCATTTATCTATAGAATGCCCATCAGTCTAGGAGTAAACAGGCTCATAATCTAGCCCTCATCCCTTATGTGGGTTGCCAGGGGCGGGGGAGGTTACAAAAATAGCTTTGCATACATGGCTACAGAGAATCTAAACAACTACCATCTTTGGAAAAACGGAACAAAAATACAGAAACTTAGCTAAAATTAGACATGTGCAGTCGATTTTTGCTCCAAACATATATAAACAAATAAATAAAAATTTTTTTTTAATGACGCATTCGGCGAATGAGAATTTGATGAGGTGTTCGGAACATAAGAGCTTACTCATTATAATTAATTAGATTTAGATCTAGAACTCTAGACTAGGACTTAGAGTGTAGACTGTAGACTAGAATAGTATAATCTAGATCTGCAAGACTACATCTAGATTCTAAAGATATGCACTAGATCAGCGGTTCTCAACCTTTTTAGCTCTGCGACCCGCTTATACAATTTTTCACTAGGAGGCAACCCCAGCCATAATTTTTTTTTTTTCATAGGTCTAGGTAAATGTGATTTAGCTAATGATATAAAATGGTTATCATCTTGAATAGTCTACTGGTGTTGTGCATCGCACTTGGAACACCAAGGCCAGCAAAAGCGAAGAAAAGCTCCCTTTCACCACCTGAAATGGGTGACTTGCAGGTTCCCCCTATCCGCCACCCTGTCCGACGTCAATGAGACTCGGGGTTAAACTTTGAGTTTGTTTATGCATTCACTTCCAATGGACACTGACAGTCCGGACTCGCGGACAAGAGACGCTGCCCAAGGCCACACCACTGAATTCCCCCATCGTATTCGTATGCTGTACCAGGTAAACCGTGCGGGACACGCCATTTATGTAATGGCCCCTTGAGGGACGGCGTCTGGATATTGACAAGTCTTTGCGGGAGCTTTTTCACATCCCCGCCAGTGCAATGGCAATGCTCTCGCACGTATACAACACGTATACTTTCAAACAAGGGTGTTACATTCACTAAAAGTGCCCTCTCTATCCTCTGGCAGTATGTCCTTGTTTACATTTGTCACCCCCACTTTTTATTTTTCATTGAAACTTGGTGTTAGGCGACCCCTGGCTAAGGTTGAGAACCCCTGCACTAGATAGATGCATAACAGAAGGGCTTTTTCCGGAAGAAAGGACTTGAAGTCTTGTGCCCATCAATGGCGTCACTCAGCTCAATAAACAGATCTAGAGTTTGATGATCATGATGATAATCTAGGATAGATTTAAATCTTTGAAAATAAAACAATAACAAAACATACAATGCAGTACACTATCATTAAAATCTACATTAAATATGTACAGACTGTACATGCACTTCTAAAAAGAAAAAGAAAACTCGAATGTAAAGGTATAAATACATTTAACTCAGACAAAGATCTAAGCTTGGTAAATGTGGTTTATGATTTCCTCAAATTTCAGGAATCTCTTGGAGATAAGGTTCAACAGCTGATGGAATGGAACAACAAAAAGTCCATCATACGGTTGAACGGTGACAAGTTTCGGCAGTATGTGAAAGCAAGCCCACGTAATTACTCTGTCATAGTTATGTTAACAGCATTACAGCCGCAACGTTCCTGTGTTGTATGCAAGTAAGTTAACTTTTAATAATGTTTTTGTGTCTAAATGTTCTATATATATTATAGTTAACACTTTGTTACTGTTTGCCTGGGAAATGTTGAATTTGCTGCAAATGTGTGTGTGTATCATATCGAACTATACCTCCTCCTGACCTAGATCCACTTTGGTACTTATCCACTTTGGTACATTTTTGTTTTAATTACTCTAGTATGGTGCATTGTTTGTGCTATAACATGCTCAGTGTGTTATGGTCAATATCTCTGTTTTGGCCCTGTGGGGTGGGGGGTATCTATGAGAAGATTTTCACACTTTAGCAATTGAGAAAGGTAAAAGCTAAACAGTTGGTAAAAATATTTCTATTGCACAGATTTATATGTCTAGGTCAATCACACATACATATATAATTACATGAATGATCCAAACGAATTGATACACTTATACTTGATATAAGCCCAGTTTATTTTTTAAAAAAATATTTGTATATAACTTCTTTAGCAGGACTTCCTCTCCCCCTCTCCCATCACTATTGATGTCCTAATCAATAGAGTCCAGTGTAGACAAGTATTGGACACTAGCCAGTTATTGATCCATATTGACGTTTGCTTTTGTAACTATTGAATCGTGAAGGATGTCTGAGTGTGAAGTCATGAAGGACTGTATAAGATGTGCGTGTGTGTGTGCGTAAGAGTAAATGTTGGTATTTATTTCTTACTTAGTCAAATGGATTTTTTTTTTGTCCTGGGTTAATATCATATTACATTTGTTTGTCCAGACTTTTGTTGTTGTTATTTCCAAATTTCAAGCATGTCCATTTCCATTTTTATTGGTCATTGCTTATTTCATGCAATAGTTACAACATTTTACCAACTAACACAAGGGCATTGTCTATATTTCATGGTTGTATCATGATGAAAGTTGACAGATATCCTGCTTTGTTTTTTTGACCTACTAAGGTTCCTGCTGTTCCTGCTGTTTGCAATTAAATCGTTTGAACTCGTGCAAATATATGTATGGTCTGACAAGGCTGCATTGAAGTTATCTTGATGAGTGACATTTGGGACAAGTTTGTCCAATGTACACACTGGCAGACATAGAGGAACTTATCACAGCCCTCATCTCTTATACCCATGTATGGTCTGACAAGGCTGCATTGAAGTTATCTTGATGAGTCACATTTGGGACAAGTTTGTCCAATTTACACACTGGCAGACATAGAGGAACTTATCACAGCCCTCATCTCTTATACCCATGTATGGTCTGACAAGGCTGCATTGAAGTTATCTTGATGAGTCACATTTGGGACAGGTTTGTCCAATTTACACACTGGCAGACATAGAGGAACTTATCACAGCCCTCATATCTTATACCCAGTTCTTTGAAACTATGGTTATACCCAAGAAGAATATTCAAACATTCAGACTATTTTCATTCAGTGTGTTTCAAGGTCATTTGTCATCACCTGGAAGTATGTAGGAGTCTAAAACCTGAAACTCTAGTTGCATGTGTGTGTATTGTTTGAATCTTTTTTTCTTATGTAGTAGTACTGCTGTAATGGTTATATGTACGCATAATATTATGAGTTATTCCCCCTAGGTATTTTATAATTCTGTAAACCAAATCAGCATTGCTCTGGAAATTGGCTGAAGTTGTAATGCTATTCTAAAACTGATATTCTTATGTGTATATCTGAATTTAAAATAAAATTGTAGTCATAGACAAACTGAGATTCTTCATTTCAAAAAAAAATTCCAAATTTATAGAGCAGGATTTTGTCCAATATGTGCCAAATAAGTAAATGTACTCCTAAGCATCTTTTTTTTCTTTTCTGAAGTTTTTATTGATTTTTATTTCAATGTTTGTCACATCATTATTTAGTAGCTATTGTGACACGTATTGGTTGTGGAGCACGAGATACACTTGTTTATGGGGGAATCAAGGAGCCACAGTTGCATTGTGGGTACAAAAATCTTGTTTTGAGAGCTGACCACATGGTCAATGGGCAGTTGACACCATGAGTATCAAGAAGACAGACGTGTTAGGTCTGTAGGATAAAAAGCTTTACTAATTGTGTATTTGATATTTTTCATTTGGATTATGATTGATTTTGTGAAGTATTCCATGCAAGTTATTGATGGCTGAAGTTGCCAATTTATTGTGAACTGTTATTTCATATAATAAATATTTCGTCTCTTATGATGTAGTTCATTTTGAATGTATATGTTGTGGTGATTTTACACAGTAACTTTAGTAGACATACGCAACAAAAAATTTGGTGGAAGAAAAAACATTTTATTAATGCCAGAACAGGTATCAAGATAATACAAAGAACCACACTCATTCAAATAAAAACCTTACAATGTTATTTTTCTGTACTCTCTCAGACATGCTAACGATGAGTTTCAAATCCTTGCCAACTCCTGGAGATACTCCCAACAGTATTCCAACCGTTTATTCTTTGCTTTAGTTGACTATGATGAAGGCTCCGATGTCTTTCAAAGTGTGAGTTATCCATTCTGTTTGTCATAATGTCAATTTTTGCTTATTAGCAATACATACTTTTACAAACAAACAATTTGTTCTAGTCTACTTCTTTAGCAAAAACAATACCTAAATATCCTAAAGGTATGTAATCTTCATGTGATATGTTAGACTTACCATATTTGCGCTCATATAACTCTCAGGTTATGGAAGTTTTTTCAACCGAATGGCACCTGTGCAGGGTTTACAAAATTTATCTTACTCATAAACTTAGCGTAATGAAAACTTTGGACATACCAGTGGTGTCACAGCCTGGTTATCATTACAGGTCTGGACGGTCTTGAGCTGGTCTGCCTTTGTGTGCCTTAACTAATTATTATTAATGCCAGAACAGGTATCAAGATAATACAAAGAACCACACTCACTCACACGCACTATATTTGCAGATGCGTGAGAACATTAACATACTGAATGCTACGACCACAACATGTAGAATTATTAATAGACTCTAGGTCAGCAGACATGGATTTTTATTACATGTAAAATATAATTCACAAAAGATATTGGCAAGTCCAGCCATCAAGAAATATACACAAAACATAGTACATTAGAATCCAATGGAATACTTTAGATATCACACATGCTCCAAAAATCAACCTTAATATCTATACATTACTACACTGGACAAGATATCCATAATATTTCTCTCTCTACGAGAGCCCAAGATCAACTGAGGTGTCCACCTCGTGGTCAGTCCCCGACCAGGAAAAATCTCGTGCTAACTGCATGGAATAGTTCAGTGACTACTAGTCACCAGATATTACAGGGGTTCTAAAACTAATATGACAAGTGGGTCTTTAGACCTCCTCTAGTTAGCTTGGAAATCTTTATGAACAGCTCATTATAGACCTCAAGAAAACAAAAAGCACATGTACCAGTAGTTGACAGCAAGTCATACTTTGCTAGGTGCTAGCTGTACTGTTTTGTTTTGGGCTAATTTTGTCATTTGTGCAGGGTATATGTGGGAAAATATGGTAAACCTGTATGTAGCTGTGTATCTATCCATGTAGGTGCCTTAACCTTACTCCTGATTCTGTCTCCATTCAGATGAAGCTGACGACTGCTCCTGTGTTTATGCACTTCCCTCCCAAAGGCAAGCAGAAGAAAGCTGATACTCATGATATTAACAGGTTGGATGGCCTACTGTTCATTTGTTGTTAGGAAATGCCATCAGTTCTCTACACATTTGGTTTAGTTTGTTCTCTTGATGAGGCAATACATTAGGGCATCACTGTGAATTTTAAGGAGAATGTCCTTCATCACTAGTTCACAACTGGAGGAAAATCATAGTTCATAAATTTGCTATTTATTCATTTTTTATTTGAAAGGTATTTTTTCATATTACCTCTAATTCAAATTGCATATATTTTGTAATTCAGAAATATAAGGAAGATAAACTTAAGCATTTTGTTTTGTTTTTTTATTTATTTTAGAAATGGTTATGCAGCAGAGATGTTGGCCAAATGGGTAGGAGAGAGAACTGATATACAGGTAATTTTTTTTCTATGGTTGGGCACAATTTAAGCTTATTCATGTCTGAGTAATTTATTTTATTTTTTACCTTTGGTTTATCATATCATTAATATGTTACTAGTTGATGAAACAGTCTAATTGCCTGATAAAAAAATAAATTAAGAAATGGCTGTTGTATTATTTCGTTGGTGAATTTACATTTTTTTAACAGTAAGTTTTGTTTATTGTGTGCTTTCAGATCCGTGTCTTTCGTCCGCCAAATTATTCTGGCACTGTCATTCTGGCCTTACTGTTTGCAATGATCGGAGGTTTACTTTATTTCAAACGAAATAATCTTGAATTTTTATACAACAAGACCTCTTGGGGAATAATATCTCTAGTAAGTTTTATTTCCTTAGCAAATAACACTGTTCACAAGTTAACTCAAATAGTGCAAAATTCTCTTTAAGAAAGTTAATATGATGTATAATTATATGCTGTTATTTCAGAAGAAAAGGCATAAAAATGGAGTATAGATTAGATTGTAAGTCTACAGCAAATCTCTGGCTGAGCCTGTCTTTTATAGTTGTTGTTGTTTTTTTTTCAGAAATTTAATTTTATTATAACTTTCTGTAAATTATAATTTATAATGGTTTAGGCTTTTATTGAGTCATGAGCCTTCAGGAATTTTAAAAAAAAGCAACTTTTTTTCTTAAGCAACTTTTTTTCTTAAGCAACTTTTTTTCTTAAGCAACTTTTTTTCTTAAGCAACTTTTTTTCTTAACCTGCTTGTGTCCTTATAATAAAATGTCTTCTGATTACTCCTATCTGTGTATCTTTCAGGCTATTATATTTGCTATGACCTCTGGTCAGATGTGGAATCACATTAGAGGCCCCCCAGTTATGCACAGGAACCCAAACACCGGTCAAATGGTCAGTATAGCATAGTCCTTGAAAGAGTCAAGTATTTAAGTAAACTGTCTTTTTTTTTTTTTTTTTAAATGCGCAGTAATACATTCTAATTGTGGGACTACTTTTTCGTTTCTTGCAGCATTACATTCATGGCAGCAGCCAAGGTCAGTTTATCATGGAGACCTACATTGTTATGTTGCTCAGTATCCTTTCATATGAGCCCCACTAGAACACAGGACCATATATATATATATGTTGACATCTAAGCAAAGGAATAGGTCATTGTTAGTTTTAGTAAACCGAATAGTACACTCAACAAGCTGGAATGATTATTTCTCTTCATTTACACTCTTATCTTATATATAATTTATAATATTAACTCCCTTGACAAGGGAAATAACTTTAGCTAGTGACAGCATATATTTATATACTGTGTTAATGGGTGAAAAAAGAGCTCATAAAATTTTACATACATAACAAAAAATGTACGACACATTTTTTAAATAACTCTTTTTAGGATGATATTTTATTGATTTTTTTTGACAAATTATTTTTCACTTGAGATAAATGGTTTGTCTTTTCTTCAGTATGAATACTTCAGATGTATTATCCATTCAATATATCAGCATTAGGAGGCGCGGTGGCTGAGCGGTAGAGCGCTGGGGGTCCCTGGTTCGAAGACTGGGATTTTTAATTTCAGAACCTTTGGGTGCCTCTGAGTCCACCCAGCTCTAATGGATACCTGACATTATTGAGTTAAAGTAAAGGCGGTTGGTCGTTGTGCTGGCCACATGACACCCTCATCAACCGTGGGCCACAGAACCATATGACCTTTACATCATCTGCCCTATAGATCGCAAGGTCTAAAAGGGGGAACTTTAGTGTATCAGCGTTACATTGAAATTTTGTGTTGTACTCTGTTGAGCCAGCTTTTATCTGCTCAGTTGTAGACTCTTGATATTGCTGTATCTAAAAACAAAACAAAAAACCAGCAGCAAACGTTTCCTTAACCTGATGTTCAAGATACTGCAGTGGTTGTTGGCTTTATCATGCTAAATGAAGCTCAGACAATGAAAGGTGACCCTGGTAAAAAGAGAAGTAAGTCTTCAAGCTCTTGTAGATCCTAAAACCTGTTTGGTGTTAGCTTTTTATCTTCTTTATTAGTTTCTAGTTGATAAAAACCTGGTAGCCTAAACATACTTTATTTCTACTCAAATCTCTTGATGACTTGGCTGCGTGGTCATGTGGTATGCGCTCCAGACTGTTGATGATGGTCCTGAGTTTAAACTCTGCCCCTTGTCATCCCCTGCCATCTGCAAGTGATTTGGGAAGGGTGTAATAGTATAGTCTTTAGGGAGGATGTAATTGTTTTTGTTTCTGAAGAAATGTATAAAACCAAAGAAATAATAATTTATTTTTTTATTGACTGCTAACTATTTATTCAAAAAAATATTGCTTACTTTTATAGCAGTGGGACAACAAACTTAAGAGCAATGAATGTTTATGTCCCTGGGTGACATTTTCATTCAGTAACTTTTGATCCATGACCTGATCAATGGATAGTCTCTTACACTAAGGACACCTTGGGTTCACACTGAACCTCTTGTAGCATCTAGCTACTGGAACTATATGTATTTGTTCTATCTTCTTTTCAAGTTCCTGCTGTTCTAATGAACTATTTATATGTTTCAGTTTTGTCTCTGGTGGGGCTGGGCTGTGTGACCATCTTTTTTAGCTTACTGCTGAGTGTCTTTAGATCCAAGTATCAAGGCTACCCATATAGGTGAGTGCTTGTTTGAGCTCTGATCTAGGTCATTATTGTGCAGGGCATAGAACACCCTTTTTAAGAAAAAATGAAGTCACCTTCTTTCACCGAGTATGACTAGATCTTGATAAAATCATTTAGTTTAACACTAGGTTTGAATGAAAGCTTGGTCCCACCGACAACTAACAAACCACTTTAAACACTTTTTGAATAACATTTAAAATGTGAAGTACCTTTCCCGCTCATTCAGAGACTTTGATATTGGGCAATTTGTTAGCACTGGATCCTAATTTACAACAGACATTTTTCAATTTGCAAAGCCCTCTGCCATTCACTGAGTTTCTTTAAATTACATTTTTTTTTAAATTGTATTTCTTTACTTTGAATAGGTCTACTATTTACTTTTTACTTAATAAAAAAGACAAGTTTTCAACTTAATTTTTTTTTGGTCATTCTCTTAAACTTTAGTACAGTGGAGTTCCGATAATTCGAATAGCTGTAATCCAAAAGACTGCTACATCCAAAACCGAAATTAGGATATTTTAAGGAAAGAATGTGTCTTGTCTACTAACTATTACAGTAGGTTTCAGAGATAGACAGTGTAAGGAACAAAACAGAACAATGTTATATGTGGTTCTCAACTAAATTGGGTAAAAAGTCTTTTACACTTTTTTTTGTTGAAGAGAAGCAAAATTACAACACCTCAGAAACATTGTAACCGCTACGGTGAAGGCGGACTATTGTTTTACATAGTGTAGCACTATTGCAGGTTGTATTTCATACTTATGTATATTTTATTAATAATTTTGCTTAATCTGAAACATTCTTTGATCGTAATTGGGTCAAGTCCCAATCATTTTGGACTATCAGGACTCCACTGTATATTTAGATGCAATGAATTCTAGTTCATTGAATTGTTGAGTGTTTTTTTTTTTCAAATTGTTGACTATTTTTTCACAAATTGCTGATGGTTTTTTCACAAATTGTTGACTGTTTTTTCACAAATTGTTGACTGTTTTTTTGCAAATTGTAGACTTTCTTCACTAAGTGTTGACTGTTTCTTCACAAATTGTTGAATGTTTTTTCACAAATTGTTGAATGTTTTTTCACAAATTGTTGACTGTTTTTTTTGCAAATTGTAGACTGTTTCTTCACTAAGTGTTGACTGTTTCTTCACAAATTGTTGAATGTTTTTCACAAATTGTTGACTGTTTTTTTGCAAATTGTAGACTGTTTCTTCACTAATTGTTGACTGTTTCTCCCCAGTTTCTTGTTCAAGTAGATGTGGATGTGTTGATGCAGTGTGTCTGCCAAGTCAAAAGAAACTTAACACATGTTCATTTCTATCACTCTTGTTTCTTTTTTGCTTAAAGATATTTAGATACTAAATAGTTGAAACCAATGTAACTAGATAAGTGACTGTGTGTCTATGGTTATAGTGCAGTCACCTGGATGCAATGTGCATATAGATTGTAATTGTTTGTGTGATGAGTGTGTTGTACACTGGAGGGGAGAGTGGGCTCTGGTTGTTTCATTCGAGTGACTGTTCAGAGTGACTGTTCAGGCGTGATGTTGATGTTTTCTGCTGGACTGTTTAGGTATAATGCTCACATCTTTTCTGTCATGTTTGACTTTGCACTGTGTTACCAAAAGAAGCCAACATCAAAGTATTCAATGTCTTTGTGTGTCTGACTCTTTGCTGATTGCTATGACTTCATTTTTGGCTTCTATTTTCTTTTTTAATCACAACTGAATACATTTGTTTTTGTTTTATTTTGATGTGGTACAGGTCTTGGGTTTTCTGGGGTTTTATATTGATTTGATAGCTGCCATAATACAGGAAGGGCACAAATAGATACAATTGTTAGTCATATTGCGTACAAATTATGATTGTATGCTGGTCACGTATAAAAAAAAAGTACAGGTACTAACAACTTGCATATATTATCTTTCTGCTTTTAACCATAACAAATGAAAAACTGTCATGGAATCCACATATTGATGAAACTATAAAAAAATCCAACAAAGCATTAGGGTTTATTAAAAGAAATTTCTATAAATCAAATAAGAACATAAAACTAAAATGTTATTTAACCTTGGTTAGGCCAATAATAGAATATGCATCCACCGTGTGGGACCCCTCAACTCAAGAAAACATTAAGAAACTGGAACAAACACAAAATAGAGCAGTGAGATTCATAACAAACGAATATTCACATTTGACTAGGGTAACACCATTAATAAAATCACTAAATTTAGAAAGCCTTCAGGACAGAAGACTCAAAAGTAAAGTAGCAATTATACATAAAACACTGAACCATAATCTTCAAATACAAAAACAAAATTTAATAAAATACTCTGAAAGACACAAAAATAAAGGCACATTCCTCGTCCCATATGCTAGGACAAATTTGTACAAATACTCCTTCTTCCCTAGTGCTATTAGAGCATGGAATGGGTTGCCTGAGCTAGCCAGAAAAACCAGTGACTTGGCAGAATTTAAGTCATTGGTTAATATGCATGACTAAATGCATGACGCGTAGGACGTAATCATCTTCTTTTTTGAAGTAACGTCTGTATTATATAAGATAAGATAAGTCAAAGGGAGCTAATATGCTTTGAAGTGAACAACCCTAAAACTTGTGTCTCTCCTGTTGCCCTGTATCTCTGCTGGTGTATGCTCTTAGGGGCAGGCTGATTGGTTGGCACACTTACTAGGTGGCCAAACCACTTCACTATTCAGTAGGGCCTTCATAGTACAAGAAGAATCCTGAATTCACTGTTTTGTTATGTCCAACCTTTTCCTGCTGTTCTTCTTAAAAACTCTAAAATGTTGTTTGTTTTGTAAAATGTTTTACATGTTTCGGATGTTCCTTCAGAGTCGAAGATAGTTTACTTCCTAGTCCAAACCTCCCGCAGGACGACGGGGGATGGGAGCGGGCAGGATTTGAACCCTCGACCATAGATAAATCCGAACGACAGTCCAGCGCGCAAACCGCACGACCAGGCAGCCATCCTAATGAAAATGTTTTGAAATATCAAAATATTTATGTGTATTTATTACTTCAAAAACAGGGGACTAAAATATATGGCTAAAAACAGTGGATTTTTTGGTTAATGTAAAACACTTTTTAATTTTTTTTGCTTAACTTATAAATGAACAATTTTTTATTGCTTTGAAAGTGTGGGACATTTTTTTTTATATCTGTCAAACTTCACCATATTGAATAGGACTGCAGCAAAATCTCAGTTGTTTTAAAGTAGCTTCTTAAATCTTGGCAGAGTTCTTTGTCGTACATTTTTTAAAATGGTTCAAAGTCACTCCTATGTTCCATATACTGAAGTTTGGCCTTTTTTTTTTTTTGTTGAGATGACTATGTTGTTGTACGGCATTATATTCAGTTCTTCAATTAAAAAAACAAAACATGATTAGTATATACTTAGACAACTTGATTACTTTGACTATTATTGTCATTGTTTTTAGGGAAAAATTTATATTATCAAATAAAAATAGAATTGTCTTGTTTATTCAACATTTGCTTGTATGTTTTAAAAAAATCATGTTAAATTATTTTACTTTCGGTTCATTAAATTGAGTTGAAAACTTTCATGGAAGTCTCATGAGTTATCTTATTTCTCTAAACTTCACTACCAGGTTAGTATTATAATTGACCTAGGGAAAACAAAAAAGAATCAGACTAGAAATGAAACAAAAAACAATTTACTGAATGTGCTGTCTTCAGCCACTCAACAAACTCATTTTGAATTTTTTTTAATCCTGCTAAGAAGAGCTGCTGTTACAGCACCCCTAGGACGGAAGTCAAGTGACAGATAAAGATATGTTGAGTCTAAATAGGAAATTAAACTTGAGCTTTCTGAGTTAGGTAGCCAAGTAGTTGGGTTTTTTTTGCTTTACCTCCCTTTAAATATCTTTCAAACCTTTTTTTTAATCACAAATGGCAAAGAGGTGTTAATGTAATAGAACAAGTTTTAAAAATTTCCACATTGAAATTAAAATGCCTTTTTCTTTAGGTTTCATGTAGAAAAAAAACACCATAAAAATACTTTAGTTTGGATCAGTCGTGTATTTAAATTTGTAATAGATTTAGACTAACAAAAATAAATCTGTGCGATGACAAATATTTTGACCAATTGTTTTTGATTATCACTTCTCTGTACCTGTTGGAAAGGGTTAGGTGGAGAACAGTCAAGTCCCTTCCTAACTTTCTGCTATTTCAATCACTCTCTTCCTAACATAATTCACTTACAGTGCAGCTGTCCTAGTGAAAAAAGTCATAGATGTATCTATCCATTACTATCCATTAATTGCTTGAACTGCAAGATGCCTATGCTTGGAACGACATGGCCTAAATTGTGCCGATGTGCCCAAAATCACTTGGACATTTGGCTATTGTTGGAATATTGCCACACACACTGCAGTCCCCCTATTCTTACATCTGTTGATTCTAAGTGTTAGGGTTCTGCAGTCTAGCAGGTTTACTCTTCAAGCCTTTCCTGTGTTTGAACTTAGCTGCAAGACAGCAGAGGCTGGGATTCAGACTTCTTCTCCTAGATGGCTTAGCCAGGCAAAGGTAACTCCTCCTGCCTGAAGTTCACTGGTTTAGTTCTGCCAGACTTGTGTCAGTAAAATATAAAAAGCAAGGAATGAACCTAACCAAGAATAAATCCATTAAAAGTGAAATTAAATGTAGCCAACATTGACAAAAGCTGCTGCTGTGTTACTTTGAGACTATTTCTTGACAAAGTAAATGGAGCCTACTTTTTGTTTAACATGTTCCTTCACAATTGAATATTTTACACCCTCACACACCTCCCATAGCATGGCGGTGGATGTCAGATATCCCTCCAGGTAGCCATCCTGTAAGAAGTTTTTCTTTCAAATTTATCTAACACATTAAATCATTTAAGCGATTGTCAATAGTCAAGCTAAAAAAAAAATTTACATGTCTATTTGTTAGCTGGAAGAATAAGATCCAATGAAAACAGAAACAGATTCTATATTTACACACAGTTTATTCCTAAACAGGAATCTCAAAAATATTTATTCTAATGTGGCGTAGTCCATACTTTCATCCGAGCTCTCAACATGCCAAGGTACTTCACTTTCACTGTGGGCTGCATCTGTTTCCTGATTGGCTAGTTTAGTCTTCAACTGGGACAAGGCCAAGAGATATTGGCACGTATATTTGTTGTGATCAGAACTGGAAGAAACAAAATAAATTCTATTACATATATATGTAATAATGTATAATAATATTATATAGTAAAAATGTTTTCCCCGAAGATGTTCCAACATAAATTCTTTCCGCACCAAGTAAAAAGTAAAGTTCCCCTGTCATCTGATTCTGTGGCCTACGGTTAATGAGGGTATCATGTGGCCAGCACAACGACCAACCGCCTTTACTTTTCCCCAACCCATTAGAGCTGGGTGGATTCAGAAGCGCCCAAGGATCCTGAAATAAAAATTCCAGTCTTTACCAGGATTCGAACCAGGGACCACCGATTCAGAAGCCAAACGCTTTACCGCTCAACCACCGCGCCTCCATTTCTGCATCAAGTGGTAATGACTTACTCCATTTTCAAGAAACAGCGAATCTATTAATGACCCCAACCATAAACCATATATATAATAATGAAGTCATATTTGGTTCTCTTTATATAAGCCTAAGTAATGTGGGAAAATAGGTCACTTAACCCAATGAAAGTCTACGATTAATTTGTATTCAAATTCGCATAGAAAGTGTCAACAATGTACACAGACTCGGTTTTTATTACTTGGAAGTTTAAATTCAAAAGGTTCTGTAGCATAGTAGATGGTTGCACTAGACAACTACAGTTTTCTTCCCATTCTAACAGGTGAGTAGCTGTAACTGCAATTTTAACTGTAGAAGTCCCCAAGTTCATGGTTACCAAGTTTCAGTTACAATATATATGCATTGTGTTTACTGATACCAGAACTTCCCATTTAATTGATCATAAGTTAAAATAGTCCCAAGAGAGGTAATTGAACCATCTCAGCACAAATCCCTTTATCCTTTTATAGACAAACTAAAAGTTCTTAGATAATATGCCTTTCCAATTGGACATCTAAATAACAAACTAAATGTAGATGATGTTAAGGTCATCTGTTTAACAGTAAACAAGCAGGGTGTCGTCTACAGCACAACGACTAGCCACCTTTACTCTCCTTAACTAAAGTCAGCTACCTTTTAGAGTTGGACTCATTGACGCCCTAAGAATCCCAAATTTCACTGTGAGATCTGAATCCAGGACCCCAGGTTCAGAAGCTAAGCGCTTAATTAACCAGCCAGCCACAGCACCCCCCATAACTAAAAGCTTTTGCCAAAGAGCCTCACATTTTCTGTAGATCCTCATATTTTCTGATCAAGTTTCGCTGCAGTGTCCTAAGTGAGGGCATGATCATCTGCGACCTCTCTTTCAGTTTTGGACCATGACGTGTCAATAAGGGCAATAGCCAGTGGAGGTAAAACTCTAAATGTGCGGAGCTCTCTATTACTTGTCCGACGAAAGACAACAGCTTATCTATGTACATGTCTGGTATGTTCTCAATGATGTTGGCAGCTGTGAATGAAAACAAAACTTACTTCCTGAGAATAAGAGCTACATATTCTTACTTTAGAACATACAGCTGGTTAAACTGTTCACAAACATCTAACAAGTACAATCAATATGAGAGAATTAAACTCAATCAAACATAATCAGGTTATATTATTATAAGGAATTCACTTGAATAGCTGTTATTTCAAACACAAGTGTTCCAAAATATATTTGATCTCTTCACAGAGGTGGAGAATCACAATGTTCCTAAAAGCTTCACGACTGTTAAGATTAGTGTATACTGGTCCAGAAAGGTGATACGATCATAGCGTATGGCTGCCTGGTCGTGCGGTTTGCGCGCTGGACTGTCGTTCGGATTTATCAATGGTCGAGGGTTCAACTCCTGCCCGCTCCCATCCCCCGTCGTCCTGTGGGAGGTTTGGACTAGGAAGTAAACTATCTTCAACTCTGAAGGAACATCCGAAGCATGAAAAAACATTTTACAAACAAGCATTGAGAAAGCTAAAGGCTAAACAAAAACAATTGGTAAAATATTTCTAATCGCACAGATTTATTATGTCTAGGAGTTATATGCTACAACAGTACAGGACTGATCCAAAAGAATTGATACAATTACATTTAATATAAGCTTTGTTTTTTTAAAGTATTTTAAAAATGTTTTTCTTGTTTGTTTTTGCTAGAGGGAAGTTAAGAGTTTTTGTTTGTTTTTGTTATACAGTTCTTATACAGTTTATTTTTGAGTCTCAGAGTTTTTATTGAGAAAAATAAATCTGCTAAAATTATTATCATAATAGAAGATATCCTTAAACAAGGCACAATGTAAAAATCATTTCTGCATGTAAACACAAATTATGTCAACCAAGAGGCTACTGCAGGTATGGACTCCATGACTTCAAGAATGACAGGAAAGAAAACAACTCACCACTGGAAACAGGTATGGACTCCAAGACTTCAAGAATGACAATCTCTTCATTCAGTTTGAAGCTGAGCATCAAGGCTGCCGAGTAGTTCCCTTGCATCAGTGTTGACCTGACGCTGGACGGAGTGATGTCGATCTCCAGCTCAAAGGGATCAAAGACCAGAGAGTGATCCAGGGCGTAGACCAACAATCCTTCAGTGGTACAAGCAACCCATGAGCGCCCTAAGAGAAGATAATTGGAATGAGTGTAATTGGCAAACTATCAGAAAATTAGTAGGTAAAAACAAAAAAAAATAGCAATAATAATTTCTTCTGAATATTGTCATGGTCAGAGTGCCATATGGCACACACGAAGACTGGTGTGAATACTTGTTGCGAATAGAAATGACATTAAAAGACAGTAAGCGAGAAAACTGTGTCGACATTGACCCCTAAAGTGCTGAGCTGTTTTACAATGAGTGCATAAAAAATGGAAGCTAAACTACCACACGCGCCTTAAGGGTTAAAGAACTTGTGAACTTTAGAGTGTTTTTAGGCACCTACGCACCGTGTCTTGTGCAGATAAGTAACACTAAAAGAACGAAATAACAAAGGCCAAAAGCCAACAATATAAGATGTTGATTCTGATAAACGATGTCGAACAAGAAGTTGAATAATAATAAAGGGGAACCCTAAGATGTCGTCAAGCTAAATCTCTGTCCAAAAAAAAAAGCCCACCAAAAGTAGTCTGTTTACTTTTCACTTTCCTTCCTAAAATCCTAGTCATGTTCTTAATACTCACGTCAAAGTCTCGCAGTCAAAACTCTCCTTTTTATGAAACAAATAACTTTTTGGGCCTAATTCCTAATCGTCTCATAACATTGTCATTTTAAAATATGCTTAAAGTAACTGAAAGACAAGACAGCAATTGACTGATTTACAATTATATTTCACGAGTCTCATGTCTTAACAAATATATAGGAGCATATAAATTAAGGATGACTTCTCCAAAGTTTGTCAATATCACTGCCTTCAATGATGGAGTTGACACCACTCCAATCAGAGTTGGCCCAGGTTGACTCTCCTTTATTTCATTAAAAAAATTTTTTTTTGAATCTTTGTCCTTACATTTGGTACAACATTTGTTTCAAACATTTCTCATTAGAGTAACGTCTTACTTCTACAAGCTTTAATCAAGTGAGAGCCATTTTTGTTTGCAAACTGATATGGTCAAGAGAACGTCCCACTAAATAACTCAGCACAACCCCCCTCCCCCCACCAGGTAATCAATACCAGCAATACCAAAAAAAAAAAAAAACCCAGCTATCAGTGTATCAATACTTCAATCCCTCATCTTCATGGCACATTGAAAAGGTTAATGCAATTAAAAGTAGACCATGGAGATTACTACACCCGTACTGAGCATGAGAACTACACATTGAGTTACTAAGTATAATTATAATAGTATCTTGACCAACACACAATTTTTCACCTCAGAACCAGACAGAATGTTCCAAAAGCTAAAAGTAGGGAAACTTGCCCTTATGGAGCATCACCTGGAAATGCCAATCATGTCCTCAAAAATGTTTACTCTATTGAGAGGCCCAAACAAGACTCTGGCCCCAAAACCCTCCTATAGAAGAAAAACTAAATGGATAACAACCTGATCTGGAAACCACTGAGCAGTTCAGACCAGATATAGGATTGCTAATCTGAACCCTTCCCCCCTAGATAAAAATATGAGAATGAAGATCTTGAAGGAACTATTGTTTCACAATAGTGCATTGCAAGCAATAAAATATGACACTGTCAATGCAATGTACATTAATACAGCAACAAAACTTCACATCAACAAGTCATTTTTCGTTCAACAATTGAATTGTGCATAAATTTCTGTGTCCATTTGTGTTTGTGAACAATGAATGGTATCATCCCTGTGGTGTCCATTTGTGTTTGTGAACAATGAATGGTATCATCCCTGTGGTGTCCATTTGTGTTTGTGAACAATGAATGGTATCATCCCTGTGGTGTCCATTTGTGTTTGTGAACAATGAATGGTATCATCCCTGTGGTGTCCATTTGTGTTTGTGAATAATGAATGGTATCATCCCTGTGGTGTCCATTTGTGTTTGTGAACAATGAATGGTATCATCCCTGTGGTGTCCATTTGTGTTTGTGAACAATGAATGGTATCATCCCTGTGGTGTCCATTTGTGTTTGTGAACAATGAATGGTATCATCCCTGTGGTGTCCAAAGAGGCTGATTTTTCAAAGTGTATAATCTTTAAAGGTTTCTTAAATTTATTTTTCTTTTCAAATAGGTGTCCAAGAAGAGCCTGTTAGTTGGTCACTATCTCACTAGCCACATTTGGCGACTTATAATTTTTTTATCTACTGAGAATAAAAACAACACAATGAGATCAAATTGAATTTCAGAAGAAAGACAATGAAAATAAATTGTTTGTACAGAACCATTCAACTCAGAGTTGTGCACATCTTTTCAAGCCAAAAATAATAATAACATGTGAGCACAGAACTGACCAAGTTTATGATAATGTAAAAACACAATTCAAGCTTAGTTCACCATATAGGGTTATTAAGCAGACAGCATACAGCCACAAGAACACAAGACACCACAGTACAACTTTCAACTATAAATCCAATAAGGAGCAAGAGACAGCCTTGGACAGCCACAAACAAGGTAGATTTGGCAGGCAAGTGGTTACTGTTATGTTGAGAGATTCAGAAGTTTGAAGACTGTTGGCTGTCAGATGTCATTTAACACTAGTAACAGACTCACTCAAGATTTCTAGTCAGATTATGGAGATGACATTACATCTCTCAAAACACAGATGAAACTAGTCAGATTATGGAGATGACATTACATCTCTCAAAACACAGATGAAACTAGAAATTAATGTCTGAAGATTAAAGAAGAGTGCAGTATTATATGTGGCTTTGCAGACCCAGCTGTGGCCTGTATGTATTGTCACACAAAAGGCAGACAAAGCCATTGTCTCACTTTTCCCATCTTCCTCTTTTTTTTTTTTGAGGGGGGGGGGGGGGGTTCTCAAAATGTTCTTATAAGATTTTTCTCTTTCAAAGCCAGTTTCTGCAGAATGTATTCTACCATTGGGAGTAAGTATAAACTGAGGTTAAAGCCAGTCTTTAATAAGAAGTATAACTTTACAGAAAACAATATTTCAAGAAACACAAGGGATGCCAGTATCTTCATAGCAAGATACAAGTTTCTTTTCCTGAGAATAATTCAATCAAGCCAAAGTACTAGTAGATTGAGCAATGAAACTTCAAGATTGTTGTTATAACAATCTGATCCAGCAATGGTGTGTCTGGAAATCTATTTTAAAGTTTTCAAGGCTGCCCAAAAAGACAAAAACTGATAACAATTATCTTGAATGTGTTCATCACAAGATCAATAGCTCTGTCATTGACAAAACATTAGAGGGTGAGAACTCTTCCTGGTAACACTTTTTTATTTTCTTTTAACAGCTAAGAAATTTGGCTTACTTCTGCTAATGTTACAGGCATGTTGATTCTACAAGACAGAAACATTTGGAGAATGTGCAGGTGGCTAACGGTTCAATGTCTCTACACTTGTGTCTTAGAGCCAAATATAAAATAATGATTTCACAATATTGACAAATATTTTTACATTTGGCTATATATACGAATATTTGACTTACATTCTGGATAAAAGATATCTGTTACTATTCACCTACATAAAACTTTAAAATGGAAGGTCTTATCTGGCATAAGAAAAACAGTAGTACCATTATAGTTCCTCTAACAATGTCAGATAGATACTACCAGACCTTGCTTACTGTCTATGCCCTCGGAGCAATGGGAAACACAATCTCCATTGTGGTGTTCAGCCGCAAAACTTTTCAAGGTTCAGCCAGCACGCTGAGCCAACAAATTCTGTGCGCACTGGAGACGCTGTACATGGGCATCCTGACGTGGGGGATCACCATCGTCTACCACAAGATGATCCTATCCAAGCCAGTCTGCTTGGCTCTATTCTACCTCATGCATGTCATCAATGTGATCTGCAACTGGATGGTCGTGCTGGTCACCATAGAGAGGCTGACCTCGGTCATTCTGCCTCTTCGGGTTAGGATCTTGTGGACAAGAAGAAGGCTTTTAATAGTCTTCTTCACTATTTCCTTCCTGACTCTGGTCCTGTACAGTGGCTTGTTCATTTTGACCACCAAACTGGACAATCTAGTCACAAACTCATCCACCGTTTTTGCCTGTCTCACACACTACAAAGACATCAAGCTAGAGATGGCCAGGGCTTGGCTTGAGATCATCTTCATGCACTCTATGCCTTGTGCTATACTCGTCATCGGCAACGGACTCATTATCCTTTGCTTGGGAAGGCACAAAGCTTTCCTAAAAAAGTTGACCCAGAAACTACCAACTGTCCGGAAACACACCAAACTACCTTCAGCAGATTTGTGCTTGATCAATAACAATTCTGACACAAGTCAGTTAGAGTTAAGCTCTCTGGTCAAAACACATTCTTCTCCTTGCACAACTAGAGAGACACACGGGAGCAAAAAACTATTTGGAATTAAAACTTGCAGAGCTGAAGATCTGACAATTTTTATGATATCCAAGAAAGAAGAGACTAAAAGTTTCTCCACACTGGATATCACTGACACAACCAGTCAAGGAAATTCTCTAGCTTCAGTCTTTTTGAATCACCAGTTTGAGAGTTCAGAAGAAAATCAAAGTCAAGAAACTATAAATATGACAATGGAAAAAGCTGAGCCTCTGAACGGACTAATCCCAATGACCAGCCCACATCTAGACCTCACCATTGTCATGAACAATTTGTTCACATTTCACAAGTCTACAATGAAAAGAACTGCACAGAGTGCCAAAAGTGTCATTCCTAGACAGCCCAGAAAGATGAGTCAACAGTCCCAGAATGGACAGCTGCGTAAAGAAAGAGCCATGACTGTCACACTACTACTGATCAACTTCACGTTTCTGGGGACAAAAACTCCTTATTTTATACATTCCATTACTCTGCCTGGATTTCCTGACAAAGATGCAGTGTTGACTCTCCAGGAAGCTGAGCTGAAGTTACATTTTGTGATACTTTCCTCACTCTTCAATGCACTGAGTTTTATTTTATACTGTTTGGCAGGGTCAAAGTTCAGAGAGGAGCTCTCCAAAATGGTGTGCAGTGCAGTGAACCAAGTCAGAGGCTTGTGTCAAACTAAATGTAATTAACTTAATGAATTTTCTCCGGTATCTGATATACCCAGACATACCCAGAGGTCAAGTGTCCTCTTTGACTACATACTTCAAAATGTGTCACTAATACAATAAGAATCTATTTGTTCAACATGGGTATAGACTGTCAATCAAACATAGACGACATTTAGACTTAGGTCCTCCTGCGCCGTTCGGCGCATTGCGTGGCAAGCTGTCTCCATAAAGATCTGTCACTGGCAATGTCTCAAGCCTCCTTCCACATGGTGTCCACAGTTCTGAGGTTCTCCATGAAGGTGTGTCGCCAAGTAATACGAGGACGTCCCTGTTTGCGCAACTCTTGGTGTGCGTAATTCATTTTGACGTAGAACATGTCCAGCAAACCTCATGCGACGCTCAGTCACAACCTCACTAAGTGTTCGACTCCCCAGTTCGGCATAGGATTTCCTTGTTTGAGACCCGATCTATGTAACTGACTCCCAAAATCCGTCTCAGCCATCTCTGTTGAGCCACATTTAGTCTTTTCTCAATTTTGACACAATAGATGACACATTACCCTCTAAACAGAAATGCAAATGGATGACTTAACAGAACAGCCTAACAGGAAACACGTGATGGGTACAGCATTTGGCCACAGAAGAAAGACAAAAGGACTCTCAAAGAAGACATTTGCGACAGGTAGAACTGATCACAACAGATGGTGTAGCACGGTCTGGTCATCTTCTACAAAAACTCACAAGACTTACTAATACTTATATCTGTTTTTCCAACATTGAAATGGGTCTAAAACAACTGTGATTATTTCTAATGTAATACAATGAACTAACTGGTGGATAACAAACTATACAGTAATCTTTATATCAGGACTCAATGGTAGACTTTGTATTTTAAAACGTTGTACTAATAATTTATAAAAACTAACATGACTGTAACAGATAATGTGCTTTTGTATCACTCTTATATAAAATAGAATCAATAGTTTCTAGCCACTCCTTAGCAATGTTAACACAAGCATACAGACCATTGAATAGAGCTTTTTAGTTTCGATTGTAATTAATTTGATCAAAACAAAATGTACGAACAAAATATCAGGTAGTGCTAATTGAACTTTCAAAAATTCACATTTTATTTTCTTGCATGTATCATTGATTATAATTCATTTATGGACAACATATATTCTTTTTGAAAAATTTCAAGGCTTTTAACGCCAGTGAAAGTTAAACTAAATGAACCCGAAAATCTTTTTTGTTAAACCCCCACCTGGCAATTTGATCCAGACTTATAAACTGAAAGCTTATCTTGGCTGATGCCCCAATCTACCCACCAAGTAAGCAGCTATTTCAACCCAAATAAGCAGCTATTTCAATCTAAGTAAGCAGCTATTTCATCTATAGTGTGAGAATAACCAAACAGCTTCAAAACTTACCTGTAGGTGAAAAATGAAGGGAGTAAACTCTGACTTCTGGCTTCCAGTAGCGAGAGCTGTGATCTCCTTTCTTTACACCTGGTAGTGCTATGGCCTTATCTCCATCACTCTGACCAGTGTCCACCAAAGCTAGACTGCCCCACTCTGTCATTTTCCGCTTATCAAGAAACTCCTAAAAAATGAGTTTCTCAAATATAACTATTCCTTAAATGTCTCAGAAAGTAATTTGAAATATAACTGTCTAAACATCCCGTATGAAATATAACTGTCTAAACATCCCATATGAAATATAACTGTCTAAACATCCCATATGAAATATAACTGTCTAAACATCCCATATGAAATATAACTGTCTAAACATCCCATATGAAATATAACTGTCTAAACATCCCATATGAAATATAACTGTCTAAACATCCCATATGAAATATAACTCTGAACATCCCAATTTCTATATAAGTTAAATATCAAATATAAATAAAACTAAAATAAAAGAAATAAATTTACAATAATGTTACTAAATTTTTTTCAAAAGAAATGTTTGCCATAGATCACACAACTTTTTAAAATTAAACCATTCCTCTACAATAAGACATTATTAAAAAAAAAAATATTCTATATTTATATACCTGTTTCCTTCATTTCTCACAACAAAGAAAAAAAAATATATACACATAATTAAGTTTTGTATTATGCTTTGTCTGAATGATATTTAAAAAAAACAACTGATTTGAGTTTATCAATAAAAACACAGATCACACTGCTCTATGTCTCTAAATCAAGGTCTGACTACACTGAGGCAAGACTCTAATAAATTAACAACTGAAAGCTTACTATACCTCCATTCCATCTAAAGAATGATTGCATGAGATGACAAATTTTTTCATCAACAGCTGGTCAGCTATGGAATAGATACACACGTTCCTGGACCTTCCTGCTGCTAGGATACACTCCCCATCTGCACTGTAACACAGACTTTCGAAGGATCTGAGAAAAAAAAAAAGGATTCTCAGTAATTTTTTTTATATCAAAAAGTAAAGAATTAAATTTTTCAATAATAGATGGTTATAATTGTTAACATTTTTTATTAATGAATTTAATTTAAATTACTGTTTGTTTAAATGAATTACATTACAAACTTGTAAGCCCTCACAACTATCTCCACATATTCAAAATTATGGAAAATGGAAATAAACAAAGAAAAGTCAGTTTATTCAATCTTTAGCCACAGCAACAAAACAGCAAAAAGAAACTACATCCTAAAAATAGACTTACAGCCAATAAATAAAGAAGAAAATCCAACATATCTTGGTGTAAAACTAGACCAAAGACTGTCTCTAAAACACTTTATGGCAGATTTAAAAGAAAAGGCATCACAAAGATGAAACATAATAAAACACCTAGCAGGAACATCCTG
Organism: Biomphalaria sudanica; assembly: GCA_036873155.1. NCBI lineage: Eukaryota > Metazoa > Mollusca > Gastropoda > Planorbidae > Biomphalaria > Biomphalaria sudanica. The sequence goes on along the minus strand of JAZGLO010005497.1, from coordinate 520,718 downwards.
AGGAGCTGAAAAGAAAACCTTAAGACAGTTATACACTGGATACGTCAGATCTGTAATGGATAGCTGTCTCTCCATACAAGTAGCTGCCAACAAACCTATCAATCATCATTAGATACAATCCAAAACCAAGCCTTGCGGCTAATTAGGAAATAGGAAAAACAACCAAAAAAAGCAAAGGACTCTGATCCAACTTACTGACGAACTAGCCCTAAAACACCAACTACCCAATAACAGACAAAAAATTACCAGGTTTTCAAACATTACACCCGGACTAAACTACAAACAACCAACCATCAAAACACATTTACTAAATAACACCTTAACAAAAGAATCAAATCCTCTGGAGCTCAAAGTAGTCACGCTTGAAACAATTGAAAGCTATCAAAAAACAGCTATCCATATTTATACAGACGAATCAGCTTTCAAAGCCGCCATCAATGCTGGTCTTGGTGCCTTCCTGGTCTTCCCTAAAAATAAACACTTTGAGATAAGCGCACTCTGTGGCGATACTGCTCAAACTTCCAAGCCAAAATTGAGGCAATCACCATAGCAATACAGACAGTGGAAAACAAATTATATGAAGGCGTGCAACCACCATCAGATATTGTTGTCTTTACAGACTCCCAATCTACTCTGCAAGCACTTAACAGCAGCACCTCAAACAGCCCAAGAGAGTTGACAACACTCATTGTGATAATCCATCAGATGATATCAAAATTAAATATCAATATCACACTACAGTGGATCCCTGGACACATTGGCATCATGGGAAATGAAAAGGCAGATAAGCTATCAAAGGCAGGTTCATCTATGGAACAACCAGATAGACCTGTTAACTACCTCACCCTAAGGTCAATGTTAGTCAACAATCACAAAGAGGAGTGGCTCAACCAATGGGCATCAGGAAACACAGGCAGAGCCATGTACAGAGAAATGACTACGCCTAACAAACTGGACAGTATTAACTTCCTCCCCCCCGCAAAGAACAATCTACAATCTTCCAACTAAGAACAGGACACACACCACTATTAAATTACCACCTGAACAAAATAAACTCCACACAACTACCCCTTTGCAGACACTGCACCCACTCCTTTGAAACCATAAACCATATCCTCTTTGAATGCCCCTCCCTAATCCATCTTAGGCAGACCCTACTTCCACTACAGCCCAACATAACTAACACCCTGTACAGCAGTGCTGAACAACTGAAGAAAACAGCACACTTTTTTTCCTTGGCACAGTCTGCAAAAGAGCTGACAGCTCAGCAGCAATAAAGCTGGCTAGAAGAAGAAGTAAGTTTCTAATTGTTTTAATGTATTTTAAATTTAAAAATTAGAAAAATCTTTCGTAACTCCTGTATTAGATGTCATTATATAACTAAAAAATGTTGTAATTATTGCTATGAAAATGTGTGTCATTTCATGTTTAGAAAGAATGTTTGATGTAATTATGCTAAGTTTGTAAAATGGAATCTCATGGAAGTACATGTAAAAACAAAATTGCTAGTAATATCAGAGATAAGAAACAAATATTTTTATCAAGCAAAAGAGATTGGACCATACCATTTTGAGCATGTTATAAGCATGAAAGTTGGGTTAAAAAAAAAACGATTTAAAAAAAATATTCCAAAGGAAGAAAACTTGTTTAATTACTTTGCAAATAAATTACATAATAAAACCGATGGGAAAAAAAGAGCACTCACTTTCCTTCAGCAGAAGTTTTACCAGAAATTTTTTCCGTTTCTTTTCTCCCGTAGCCCAAGTCATGTTTGCCTTCCACAGCACCTTTCTGTTGACACGAATTTGTGTCCCAGAAAGTTATCTGAGCATTTAGTGTCGCCACAGCTAGCTCTCGACCATCAGGACGGAAGGTCAAGGCCATAACTACAACAATCAAAACATTTTCTTTTAAAATTTTGTTTTTTTAACAATTGTATTACAGAAACCACTTAATACTTATGACATAGAATGGAGAGTTACATAGAGTGGGATTGTACAACTTTTTCTGCATTCATTATAAACTATTTAGTCCAAATTATGCAAAAAACTTTCTGCCCTAAAAAAAAATTAAAAAAATAAGGGAACTGTCAAACAATAAAGCGCTTAATACTTATGACATAGAATGTGAGAATTACATAGAGTGGGATTGTATAACATTTTCTGCATTCATTATAAACTAATTAGTCCAAATTATGCAAATAACTTTCTGACCAAAAAAAAAATAAATAAAATAACTGAACTGTCAAACAATAATGCGCTTGATAAGTTGTCTGAGCGTAAAGGTCTGTATATATATTTAGACACAGTCTAGAGATGCCCCATAGTTGATGGACTTTGAATGTGACATTTAGTGACATCACAGCTTAGTGGGTTATAGTCTATTGATGTTATTATTAGTAACTTGGGGTTAGGACTTCAAAGAGATAACTTCGTATTATGAACAGAGACACGACTGGGGCATTTTCAGTATTAAACTTCATTCAAGTCTATAACGGTCTGGGCTTAGTCCTTTTAACCTTGTTACATGTGAAGGCATTGTTCTGTTGTACACCCCAACTAAAACTCAGACCTTTCCAGAGTAATCTGTCGAAGTCAGACAGCCATCAATAACTACAAAGTCAAGGCCTATTACAGAGTTCAAACAAATCTAATACACCCCTACTAAAACTCAGACCTTTCCAAAGTAATCTGTCGAAGTCAGACAGCCATCAATAACTACAAGATCAAGGCCTATTACAGAGTTCAAACAAATCTAATACACCCCTACTAAAACTCAGACCTTTCCAGAGTAATCTGTGGAAGTCAGACAGCCATCAATAACTACAAGGTCAAGGCCTACCACAGAGTTCAAACGAATCTAATACACTTGTACAAGAAACCCAGATGTCCAGAATAATCAGTCCTAGTCAGACAGTCATCAATAACTACAAGGTCAAGGCCTTTCACAATTTCCTCACCGTCTGAATTGAGTTCTATTGTTTCTCTCCTGCCTCCCTGTTCATATATATTCCAGAACTTGACAGTTTTGTCCCATGACCCACTTGCCAAGACAGAATCAGATTGACTGAAGTCAAGGGCACTAATTGGACCTTCATGACCGGCTAGAGTCTGGAATAGAATTTGTTAAAATCATCATTTCAATGTTTCATATTTTTATTTACTGTTCATCAGAAAGTGTTTTTAATTTTTTGGGTTTAGTAATAAAAAATAATTAACAATAATTAACTTAATAATTAACCTGTAACAATCGTCCAGTCTTCATTGTCCAAACATAAATTAAGAACTCATTGGTTCCTCCAGCACAGACTATTTCCCCGGATCCATCCACTGCCAGACAGGAGAACTGGTCAGGCTTCGGCGATGTGAATGTCTTGTAGTTACGATATCTAAAGAATAAACAGACAACATAAGTGTAATTGAACGTGTGTGTCAAAATGAGATGGCACCTTGTTTGAAAACTAACAAACCTCAAGCAACAGAAAATTATTAAAAAGACTAGTCAAATCTTATAGCATTGACAAAGAAATAAAAAAAAAAAAATACCTAGTAAGATCAAAGGCTCTAACAGTTCCATCAATAGAGCTGGAGAGAACACTTCTGCCATTTTGTGTGACCTTGACTCCAGTGATCTCCCCTGTGTGCTCATTGAAGGTAACAAAACAGAAACCAGACATGGAGTTCCACACTTTCACCTGTTGATACATTCATCTCATTTCAGAAACTGCATCAATTAGACATTTCTATTTTTTTTATTACAATAAAAAAGATTTTATCTACAAACTTTCTAGTGCAGTCACAATCAAATACAGCATATAGGCTACAAGATATTTAAAAAATAAACAACAAAGTTGTTCTAAAACTTGTTCTAATTATGGAACTCTTTGCAATAGATCTTCCAATATGTTTGAATTTCAACAATGACCAGCTCTTGGCACTATTGCCAAGTCTGACAAGACGTTTTGAAAAATTCTTTTAGCATTATTCTTATTTTCCACATTAGGACAGAATTAATGTCTTTGCCCTTTTTAAGTGTGAAAAATGCTTTGATTAAACTTATATAACTTATCTGTTTGTTCTAATTATGGTACTTTTTGCAATAGATCTTACAAAAAGTTTTAATATACACAATCACCAGCTCCTGGCACTATAGCCCAAGTCTGACACGACTTTTGCAAAACACCTCATTAAAATACCTCATTAGTTAGACCACACAAATCAGTGTTGAAGTCACTAGAGCACATTATCCCAAAGAGTGTTTCTTGAAATATATTTCGAAGCATAGATTCCCTAAGAATGCCATCTTTAGCGTTTCTAAAAACTAAAACCATCTATCAAATAAAAAAAAAAAGAGTGATCATACCTTGCCGTCTCCTCCCCCAGTGACTATGTTCTGACCATCAGGAGAGTATGTGACACATGTCATGTCGTTGAAATGACCCTGTTGCTTAAGGACATAGGACTCTGACTGCCACTCCCACACCAGCAACTGACCCAGTTTACCACAGCCTAGCGCCACCCAATCACCAGTGTTATTAATGGCAATGGAATCAACACTTTGCTCCGAAATACTGAATAGAGACAGATCCAAGTCATTAAAAATTTTTTTTAAAATTTCAATATAAAAAATGAAGCAATGTTAAATCTGTTCTAAATTATCTGAGATGAAATATTACATGTTTATAAGATTGACAGATTGATAATTTTATGAACAGAATTTGATCTCAAAGAGAACAAAACTGTTTGTATACAATTGTATGCAACGTTAAATCTGTTCTAAATTATCTGAGATGAAATATTACAAGTTTATAAGATTGACAGATTGATAATTTTATGAACAGAATTTGATCTCAAAGAGAACAAAACTGTTTGTATACAGTGCACTGCAGAAAGCTAAGACTAGTAACCCTTTGTAAGTTCTGGTTATTTCAAGACTACAAAATATTCTAATTTTTATTTATTTATAAAGGTCTTGACCGCTATAATTTCAAAAACATAAAAAGTGCTATTTAAATCATTCCCTGAATAGAAAAAAGAAAACAAAAAAAATTTTTTTTAGTGTCATATATTATTAATAAAGTTACTTTGATTTGAGAAAGTTACATTGGCAAATGGTTTTACATATATAGCTTTAATTCCATCTCACCTCAGGGAATGTATTAAACTGAATCCTGGCATCTCGTGAAGAAAAAATGTCCCATCAGAAAACCCAGAAATTAAAACATGGGACGATTTGTGGAAACACGTTGAGGTCAACTCTGCATACTCTGATCCTTTGCGGGCCTCTCTGTAAGAAAACCTGCAACCAAACATTGTCATTTTGATCTCAATATGAAAAAATAAGCATGAATGAAATATAAAAATCACACTTTTTTTCTTGCTATAGATCTAAAAAACAGAATCTAAGAGCAATCATTGATTTCGCAAGTTCTTTCGCAATTTGTTAAGAATGAAATGGTATGTCTGTTTTGACACAAGACTCTGATAATACAAATGTTCTATCTTGCAATCTGTGCTCTACACAATTTCATCAACATCCATCACCCAACCTTTGACTTGCATAATAAAATCGTCCATTCCAGAATCCATTCACTTGATGAAAGGGAAAGGTCAGTTCACTCCTACACATCGTCCTATCTGTTTATCTTCTAATGACCCTTGCATGTTCCCTCCGTGGAAACTTTATGGATAATTGACTCGTGGTTAACAATCAGGCCAAACTATTCTAGCTTATGTCATTTCAAAGTATCAAGAAATTTCAGCTTTCCTACCCAAGTTAAACTATAGCTTTGTCAAAGGCCAGATTTCCTTCAGCCTTATCATTACAATTTTGAACCAGCAATGTTCTATACAATGTTTACTATTACCAAGAAGCTAATGTTACATTATTAATAGTTATGTATTGGGACCTGAGTAACAGACACTGAAGAAAGACTTTCAAAAATTAAGGGCCTAACAAAAATGGGGAGAGGGGTTGTTAGAAAGATTTTTTTATAGTAGTGGTGGTCTGCCCGTGTTACATAAACAATTGTTAACTATTCTGTAATGTATACTGAAACTCCTCACAGCCTTCCTGGCTTGCACTAAATCTACTGTGCTCATTTTTTTTTTTTGGTTTATATTGATCAGATATAAACTTGACAATTATATATTGTGGAGAATGTTCACGACTACAGACTTCAATAAATACTTCATGTTATAACCATTTTTCAAAAATGACTCTAATTTATAAACCTTTTCAAAAATGACTTCAATAAAAACTTACTTTCCTCCAGATGTGTAAAAAATTCTTGAGACTGAAACAACAGGCAAAAAAAAAGATTCAATGATGTACATAAGAGAGACAATGTTTCAGAGTTAACAAAGTTAAAATTCAATTCAATGTATTAAATGAAACAATTCAGTTCTACAAATAATGATCATAACAAATTTCCATCAGATCCAGCAAAGATACCTGTGGTTTCCTCCTCTTGTTTTTTCTGTTTCTTTCTTTTCTTTGGTGACTTGACCTTGACCTCACTGTCATCAGCATCTTCCATCTCCTCTGAGCTTTTTTCCTCCCAGGCCTGAAGCTCATTAAGTTGTGTGTCTGACTTCCAGACAAATACATAGCCATCTTTGGCTACACTGTAGATCTGACATGGTCAAGGCTGTACTAACACAATGTGCCATTAGAATATTCCATTGAAACTCACTAAATCAGAGGACACAGAAATGTAGAAGCACCTCCTTAAAGCCATAGACTAACATTCTATTGTTGCTCCAAAGGGACTTTCTTCAAATTTGAAGAGTTCAACAGTAACCAAGATATTTTACTAAAACCCTATGTCCATATTATATGGTCTTCAGGGCTTGCAAATACCTTCCTTCAGGGAACAGTACCAGCAAGAAGAAGAGGCAGACAGAGAAAGCAATGGAAATGCAACGTAAAAGAATGGATGGGCCTGCTATTGAAAGAGGTTCTATCATAATCCAAGGCAAAATACAGACTGTTTACAAATCTTGTGTGGTGCTCCAACAATAAGATGCATGTAGTGCTATTCTGAATCTAGAGCAATCAGCTTCCAACAAACACACTGGGGGTACCAAGAGTCAAATATGTCTTCAAGTAAGAAAATATAAGATTGTTAAACTATATTAGAAAGCTGAGAAATATTTAGAAATACATCAACATATTGTTTTAAAAATATATTAAGAAAATGTGTCATTAGCAATTCGCACTAAAGAGAACTTTACTATTGCAGGTGCAGTCTAATCATATTTCTTTTAAATCTGTAAAGATCAGAAAAATCTGATTAGAAGTGTCTTTTCATTGTGTTAACTTTACCCTCTTTCCAATAGTACTTCCATGAGACATAGGCTGCATAATAAAAACATGATCAATTTTAAAGGCAAAGAAATACAGTATGATCAAGTATTAGGAGTTCTAGGCCACCTCTAAGGCCAGATAATATTGCATTTAGCCATCTCAGCCAGCTGATTACCAAACACAAGAAACAAGGCCATGATTAACTTGTATTGTCTTAGAACTCTAGTCATTACATCTACAACCCGAGGCCGGTGATTGTGTTTCTAACAAAGAAAGGATACATCTAGTGAACGCTCCTCAAAAAATGCCCCCACAACTGTGTCTCGTAAACCTCCCAAATCATAAATATTGAGGTTCTTCAATCTCTGCGCTGCTATGACGCGGGTTCTTCTGTCTCTTGAGCCGCTACACAACACTCTGCAAAAAAGAAAGAGGCAAAAGTCACTTAAAAACAACAAATGGACAAACATATTATACTTTCCTTGCCTCTATTATTATGTGATTTGTTGTTGATATTTTTTTTTTCATTTTATAAACATCTCTTCTTCTTTTGGTATTGCATTATTTAGAGTTATTGATATGGATATTTATTTATTTGAGAGAATGATAGACTTAAAAGAATGATGAATTTAATTTTTCACTCGAATATACAACTATCAAAGAAATACAAATGAGTCTCTATTTTAGGAAAAGAATAAAAAGTAAATTACTTAAGCTACAAACCTTGAATCAGATGACCAATCAATTGAGACTACATCATCCACATGACCAGAAAATGTTCTGTACAGAACAAAGGGGTTGAACTCACATGTTTTCCCAGGTGCATGAAAGACTTGTACAACTGTGTCTCTAGTGACAGCAAACTTTCTGTCACCAAAAACATCAGGACTTAGTGACAGTAAACAGCAAGACATACTTTATGTGTTTAGTGATGTCCTAAATGTACTTAGTCAATGAACCAGTCTAAGCCAACAGGCCTGTCTTCAAGAGAGGAGGAATAGCAAGTCTCTAGTCAAGGGCCGACAGAAGAGGGGAGGCCCATGTGAGAGGAAGGCAGAGGGGCCCACGCATAGCCCCTTTTTTGGGACCCAAACATTTCTGGCAATGGCCAGATAGATTTAAAATCTTTGTTTTTTTTGTGGCAGTCACACTGACCAAGCACATGTATTTTTTTTGTCAAACCATGTCTGACTCATAATAACTATCCGTTTAATTTGGATATCTTTTTATGAATTTTAGAAGAAAAACATTATTAAGCCCAAATTATTTGCTACACAGCCCACTCTACTCTAGGCTGCAGTCTTTAAATATGAACTGATAAATACAACATAACAATGATTGACACACAAATATAAAATCAAATAATTTGTTCATTGCATGTTCAACAAACATTTCCTTTATCGACCCTCATATGCAGGTTATAAATTAACACATATTTTGTTTTCATTTGTTAATAACTTTGTTTTATATGACTAAAAACTCCTTATTATTCCAGAAAAATTTGGTACAAAATAGAACTCAATCTAGGTATCAAGCATGTGAGAGTGTGTGTGTAAATGAAGGACTCACTTTCCATCTGGAGAAAACTTGACTTGATGCACCTCATGGTGAAAGTGGTGAGTGCCCAGAACACTCTGACTGACCAGGCTGATTAGATGACCTTCACCCTCTGAAAAAAGAAGAAATTGTAATCAAAAGAACATTTTTTTTTACCCTAAAAGTTGGGAATGGGGGAGGGGGAGGAAGTGACCAACCTTCAGTGACAACAATAGCAGTTCTTCCGTCAGGTGACAGTTCTGTGCAGGTAATATTCACTCTGGTCTCTATCGGCAAAGTTCTGGATTTGTTGCTGAAAAAAGAAATGTTGATTGACAGAATTGATTTTCAAAGCATTTATTTTTAATAAATAGATAGATATAAAATAATAATTAAAAAAAAAAAATTTGACTTTTTTTATATCACAGAAGAAAAAAATATATATTACTTTTTCAGATCAAAAACAGATATTCTGTTTCCCACAGGGCTGACGACACTGTTTCCATCTGGCGTGAAGACTATGTTACCCTTCCTATACACAGATCCAAGCAAGTTGGAAAACTGAAAAGTGGGAAACAATAGGAATAGAATGTTTATAAATAATGGGATATATCTTACATTGGTCTGCTTTAAATGACAAGATTAGTTTGTGTGCATAACTGATTCAGTTCAGTAGCAGTAATAAATATTGGCATACTACTACTGTCTACTACTACTACTTCTAAATCTAATGAGACTTATGGTGAGCTACTTGCCTAACCTGGCTAGTCAGTACTACTTAGACTTAACGTTAAAATCGTTTCAAAATAGTAACTGTTCTGTAGCATTTCTAATATTCTGCAAGTCTGCTAAGGACACTAAGGTATTTATTGCTAGTTGACAATAACATAAGACTTAAGTTTATCAGCAGCAAATTGAAACAGGCAACACTAAAGTAAATTTTAAATAAAAAGATAATATTAATTAATAAACTCTGAACTAAATATACTAAAAAAGTAAATTCATAGTGACAACAATAATTAATTTAAAAAAAAATAAAAAGGAAAGAGTTACTGGACTAGTTGTCACTAGTCTAGAGTGAAGTCTAATGTAACTTACTAACTTAACTAACTAGAGTCAGAGACTAGTGACAGAGTAGAGAGAGAGAGAGTGACTAGAGTCTAGAGTCTGACTCTTTGTCGAGTTAGTAAATTTATTTAAATTATTATAAATTAACTTATTTTACTTATTATCATTATGACTTTCAGACTTATCACTATCAGTATCATTATCAAGCATCATCATTTTGACTTAGATTAAGGATTTAGATCTGGATCTAGTCTGGTCATTTTAGATCTACTCATCTACTCTTGTCTCTATAGTATATCTATGTTTATCAAACTTTATGATTATCTAGATCTACGTTTGATTTACGGTATTTAGAGGAGGTTCTTATATTTTGAACACTCCATCAAATTCTCCTTTCTTGAACGGGTCGCTTTTTTTGTTTGTAATTCATTTCTTTTTATGTTTGGAGCTAAAAACGAAGTTTTGGGACTGCGCATGTCCAATTTTAGATAAGTTACGGTAATTTTGTTCCGTCTTTCCAAAGCAGATGGCAGTTATTTAGATTCTCTGTAACCATGTATGTAAAGCTGTTGTTTCAACCTCCCCCGGCTATTCATACCCATATAAGGGATGAAGGCTATATTATGAGCCTGTTTGATTGTAGGCTGATGGGCATATCAAAATAAGCTTCCAAACATCTTTAGAAAGACATTCCAATCACATTTATACTGTTAGCTGTTAAATAAAATTTAAAAAGGGGGTGTCCTAACAAATAATAATGAATTCAGCTCATTCTCCTTTTTGAACACAGCAAAATCGTAATAAGAAATATTATTGGGATTAAATTATGAAAACAAGAAGAGGGTCCTTAGATGGGAATTAAAAGAAAGACAGAGAGAAAATACAAGTAGCCTAGTTGAAAGTATCATGTTTATTAAATTAAAATAATTAATTTATAGCTCTATAATCTATATAAATGTATTTATGTCTGTTTCTACACATAGATTATTTAGGTATTTAAATAAATAACCTAATATATATATATATATATAATTATAATATATATATATAGAGAGAGAGAGATAGAGAAAGAGAGAGAGGAAATAGACTATAAATACATATTGCAAAAGTGAATCTACTTCTTTTACTACAATCTAAATAATTTTTAAGTAACACAGATATAATTTATTAGCAATTGCCAATTACATAGTGGTGTTCAACAACGGTGCTCAGTGTTCAACTGAAGGAGAAAGCCCAAAAACTGCGTTCAAAATAGGAGCATGAAGTGACCCAATTTATTTTTAAATAAAATCTTGACTATGGGTGGTAATACAAAGGAACACAGCTATTTTTATTGTCCTTTAGTTGAAGAATAAGAATCTCCTTTCAGTTTTTTTGTAAGTTAAACCTTCACCAAATAAAAGAATAAAATAAAAAATTGATCTAGTTCCCGAAAGTCGGTGTTCAGTTATAAGAATGTTTATTATGATATCTACCATACCTGATATGTAAATTTCATTTCTCTATTATAAATCTATAACCAGTATAGATCTAGATCTTAAAAATAAACTCTATTCGCTAGATCTATATCTAAACTACATCTAAAATAGTAGATCTATAAGATTAGATCTAGAGTCTAGATTCTAGATCTAAAGTCTAGGATTTTGGAAAATTATTCTTTACTCTAGTTTGTCAACAAAGCATGGTAATAATTCGTTTCGGATATACTTCAATGTTTTTTACGTTCTCTAAAGAAAAATTTCGCCGAAAAAGAATTAATTACATCTTAATTATGACAATACCTCCCAAACGTTCTAATGCTAAGTATTGACCTCTTTGGCGCTTCGATCTCATTAGAACTTCTTCAGCATATGTGAATGTTTGAAGTTTAAAATCTCTGTCAAATGTTCTAAAATATTTTTGACCGTTAAATCACACCGTTTCAACTCAAACTTCTGTTAAGAGAAAACGCAGACTAAAAAATATAATAATAAAAGGTGTTTTCATTTTATTGAATAAATCTGGTAGACTATAATATTTTTTTATGCAATTGTTCTTTGTTGTTGTTGTTTTGTTGCGTGACAAATCTTCAGACCCTCCTCCCCTTAGAAACAAATCGTAACAAATTTGTAGCATTATAATTAGTACTTACGTAATATCCGATCGTGCCCTTAGCAACTCAATTCCACAATTTAAGTCAACGGTTTGCTTGGCGACCATGTCTGTTAACAAAAAATCTAGATCTAAATGAAAAAGAGACAGCAGATATACACAATATTTAGAACCCGAGTTCTAAACATTTGAATCTATTTAACTACATATTGGTATGTCAATGCGATGTTCTTGAAGTAATGCACACCAGAGTTAGGCCTTTGCTAAGTGCTGACTGCTAAGGTCAAGCATCGACATTTCCATTAAGGCTCCAAACAAGAAATGGTAATTAGGAAGTTACAAATCAAAAGGTGTTGGTAAATGTACAAAATGTACAGGACCAATTAGAGCCATAGCTCAAGGTTGAGCTCAGAAAACCCAAAGGCAACCTTGAGCCAGTGAAAAAAGATTCTCCTATACGCAACGGTTAAGACAGTTTGCAAGGCAGTGGGTTGTTGCAGTCAAGGCAGTGGGTTGTTGCAGTCAAGGCAGTGGGTTGTTGCAGTCAAGGCATTTGGGAGGGTTGTTGCAGTCAAGGCATTTGGGAGGGCTAATGCAGTCAAGGCAGTGGGTTAATGCAATCAAGGCAGTGGGTTGTTGCAGTCAAGGCAGTGGGTTATTGAGGTGAAGGCAGTAGGCAGGCTATAGCAGTGAAGGCAGTTGTGGGCTATTGTAGTCAAGGCAGTGGGCTATTGCAGTCAATGCAGTGGGCTATGCTATTACAGTCAATGTGGTTGGCTTTTGCAGTCAAGCCTGGTCGTGTTGTTTAAAGCTCTGGACTGTCATCAGTAAGGTCAAGAGTCAGTGTTAATATTAAATTTTTTTTTTTTTAAGGATACCTCAGTTTTCGATTGAACATCAGTTGGCAAGCTTTCTATATCTACATTAGCGAAAGCACAGTTACTTATACTCATAAATGAAAATAATTTACTGTAGGGGGGGGGGGAGTCGCGGCGTAGTGAGGAATTGTAAAAAGGGGTCGCCGATCAAAAAAAGGTTGAGAACCGTTGATCGAGAGAAATAGACAGCAGTCATGCTAACGATAACAGCGTTTTTTTTTTGTGTGTTGTTTTTTTTCGAATCCACTTCAGAGTGTAAGTCCTACTAACAAAAAACCAATGTTTACAAAGCAGTAGACCTGGGTGCTTTAGAGAAGGCATCTAGATCTTTCTATGGCGCCTTGAACACTTCCATCAAAGTCGATTCGCTCCTTGATGGGCATAATGCCAAGACTACCTTGCAAATAACCATGTTCGACTTGTGTCATGTAAGGACAGTATTGAACCGCTACTTACCATTAGACTGCTGCGCTGGGTCAGACACTTATTCCACATGGGGGATGACTGCATGCTTTTTTTTTTTTTGCGAGCTTAAAGGAAGTCAGGAGTTGCCCAGCGGAAGCGCTTAAAGATCCACTCGGGCGCCATTCTGTCCTTACTGGCATAGATGAAAGTAGCTGGCAGCAGATTGATTACCTCAGAAAGAGACAGTTGTATATGAGCTCTCACGAAGGCCCCGGAACACATTTGAGGCCCTTCCAAAAAAAGAAAAAAAAAGCCTTACCCGAGACAAGAGCAAAAGATGAAAAGAAAATTTAGATAGATCCTTGTGGACAACGGCTTTGTCTGCATTAGATGTGACAAAATATGTAAGTCGCAACTGGGTTTGCACTCATGAACTTGGAATCGAATACATTACCATTCATTCATGTATAAATATAACTTCCCCTCGCTACTGAAAAGCTTGAAAATTACAAAACAATTAAAGATAATGTGTATGTCTCTAAACCCAATACTGATACAGTATTTGTTGACAAACACTTTATATTTCAAACAATTAAAGATAATGTGTATGTCTCTAAACCCAATACTGATACAGTATTTCTTGACAAACGCTTTATATTTCAAACAATTAAAGATAATGTGTATGTCTCTAAACCCAATACTGATACAGTATTTGTTGACAAACGCTTTATATTTCAAACAATTAAAGATAATGTGTATGTCTCTAAACCCAATACTGATACAGTATTTGTTGACAAACGCTTTATATTTCAAACAATTAAAGATAATGTGTATGTCTCTAAACCCAATACTGATACAGTATTTGTTGACAAACGCTTTATATTTCAAACAATTAAAGATAATGTGTATGTCTCTAAACCCAATACTGATACAGTATTTGTTGACAAACGCTTTATATTTCAAACAACTATTTGAAGCACAAACAACAGGACACCAACTTGTGATTCACACAAACTTTTATTGTTGCTACTTTTGTAGATAGATTGATTTGATCAAATCCCACGGTATAGGAATGAAATTCTTAAAAACAAATGTCATCAGCGAGTCATAGCATTGTGTACACATAGAACAGACTGATCAGCAGCGTGTACAAATATTAGATACAGAACAACAACTAGAAAACTACTTGTGAGAGTTCTTCCCAGGGCCGGGTTTGGGTATGTGGAAGCCCCGGGGCAGAATTTTTTAGGAGGCCACGACACTTTTTCGAAAGCTTTAATAAAATCTTCTTATTAACAAACAAACAAATTCTAAAATATAAAAATATGTCACCTTATAAAAGAAATTACTTGTAAATTAAATTAAATTTTCATTCATTAAAAAAAATACTTGATATCCATTTTATATTTTTAACAATGCAATGTATTTGGTTTATCCGAAGTACATAAGTACATTACGAGTAAAAGAACACACTACGAGCACACTATAAGCTGGTACTTTTAGCCAATTGTAAGATTAAAAGTATTGTTAAAAAAAAAGTATACATACATTTTTTTCTTTTGTGGAGCCCCTGGGCAGTAGCCCAGCCTGCCCTCCCTTATATCCGGCCCTGGTTCTTTCACCAACTCTTAAACTTACATTTAAGCATGCCCAGCTTATCATAATACGGTAGATTCATGCGCGTTCAATAAAAACATTCGCACTGTTAGAAAGAAAACATTTTGTGCTAAGAAAGTTGAACTTCCCAACTCCTTTTTGTGGTGCTCGATTTGTAGGTGCACTGCCCCCATCAACATGAGGGAATACTGTCAATATTCTATTGTTTTAACAATGTTGCTATGAGTATGACCCACCTCCATCCCACACACAATTAAATTATAGCTTTCGCTACGAGGATAAGAGTGAATGTTGGGGTCAAAAGTTAAAGAAGGAAAGGGAGAAGGAGAAAATTATTGGACTAGCTATTTATGCAGAGTCAAGAAAACCAAAAAACAAACACATAATTTTACAATAAAAAATAAACTTACAGTACAAGATATTGCGCACATACAGTTATACATTAATTTTGAATGAACCGACATTGAAAATATCTTTCTGATAAACCAACTGTTTATTTAAATAAGTTTTATAGAATACACTAAACCCCATCAACTGAAAAATTTCAAGTATTTCAGGATTCAAAACAGTAACTAAAACTAGGAAAGCAAATAAAGTAAATAAATTTTTCTCTTTAAAACCCTATAGGATTATGAAATGGAGCTCATAGGATTGTGTGGTCAGAACTTATAATGTTAATTTGCCAAATGCAGAATTTAGTTTTACATTTCAGGTAAAACTGAACGGTTTCTGGCTTAAATCAGGAACTATGAGATTTTAAGCCAGGATATTTAGGCTTCATAGCAGAGCACTTTAACATGTGGACAAACCTCTTCCATAATAAAGAACTAGTCTTTAATGTGCATCAACAATTTAAACTGTACTAATTATTGTGATGTCCTCTCCCTGATTGATTTATCTTGAAATAATTTGAAGTCTTAAATGAAATTATGAAGTAGCAATCTGACAAATATTTAAGTTATTATTGTATGTAATATCACGTTATGTGTATTTTATGATAATATGTCATGTGAATGTTATGATAGTATGTCCTATTATGTGTATGTTAGGATGGTATGATACATATATGTCATGATGGTGGTTAAATAAGAATGAAAAAAGAAATCACTCTCATTTAAATAGAATACATATCTCAATGCAATCAATAACACCAACATCTAGTCTGCTTCATGCATCAAATTAAAACAAAACACACAAAAGAAGGAACAACAACTAGACAATGCATCACTGTTTCATATTCTTTCCTTGTTACTAAAAACTCAACTTTGAAGACTTCTGGATTACTATGGGCAAACATTACTAACAGTAGCCAGTTGGATTTACCAAGGGAGATAAACCACTCAAGGCACAGTGTTTAGGTGTATTGTTTTGTTACATAAGTAGATCCAGAATTTTGAGCTGACCAGATTTTGAAATAAGTTCAGTATGAAAATGTTTATGGCATCTGAATGAGAGATTTGTCAGTAAGTGTATAGTTGGACCTTTTCTGGTGGTACATATTTAATATTATTTATAGTGACCTTTTCTGGTGGTACATATTTAATATTATTTATAGTGATAATACTGCCATTGTATGTTGATGGATGTACAGTTAAACACAGAGACTAGATACAGAGATGAAACAAATGTAGCTATAAATCATTTGGCTCCAGGAAATTGTGGAGGATGGTATGTTTTATTTGCTTAGGAGTGATGAACAGATGTTAGAGGGTGACCTAATGACTTTGGTCTCCTGTTTTGTCACTTGTCTAAGCAAGACCAACTTTATAGGAGGCTGAACACTGACCGGCAAGGCCACAACCTGTTGTCAGTTTAGACCAATAGCTTGTTGCCACATCATACAGACCTGTGAGCTATTGGTCTAAACTGCCCACAGGTTGTGGGCGTTGCAGGTCAGTGTTTAGGCCTTCTTTAAGTTCTAAGCCACATAACAATTCAAGCCATCTGACAGTCAACATACAAAGAGTTCAGAGCAAAAGAAATCATTTCAAATGCTGCAATGCTGAAATCTGCTAGCGCAACAAATATACGGGAGGTAAGACTTAAATATTATTGTATTATTATTATAGCTTTTATAAAGCCCTACTTTCATGCTTATAGCATGCTCAGAGTGCTTTTGGTCCAATCTCAGTTGTGGACCAGTGGGGGGGAGGGGGTATCTAGGAGTTGGTTTTCCGTGCTGCCTTTAGGCACTCAGTAAACACAACTCTGCCCGAGTCGGGTGCCGAACCTCGAGCCCCCTTCTAGGTAGCCAAGCCAAGTTCAAGCGCACTTGGCTTCTCGACCACGCTTCCCACCAGTATTAAGTAAATATAAAGCAGCAAAAAAATATTGTTAGAAGAGTACTAGAAGGAGGGGTGAATTTAAAGAGCCAACTGCCCAGCAGCAAAAAAAAAAAGAAGAAGTAGGAGGGGTGAATTTGAACGGAATAACGACGTCTTGAAAGAAAAAAAACATGACATGGTTGTCACCAGCCGAACAAAGCCTTCCTCATGATAAGCTGGCATATTATCTGCTTTACTTTCTGATAAAATACCACTTTTAAATAATAATTTTAGCCTACTTTTAAAGAAAGTTACTTCACATGGTATTTTGTGATTAAATTACCTATCTAATTTTCATTCATTATAGGATGATTATATGAGAATGCTTTATGTTTTAAATGCCCCGCATTTCAAACATATAAAAATAATGTGTATATAAATCAATACATATATGCATGGCATGGCATATTTACAATATCAACATACATTTGCAGTGTGGGAGCGTCAAAATATAGCAAACAAACTTAAAACAATTTATATATAAAAACATTCCAGTAGCATGTATAAATTGACATAAAAAAACTTTACAACATTAACATAAATCTTTCTCGAAATGGAACAAATAAAAAAAAACGGTCTCATAAAATTGACCATTGACATATCTTGTGGTTCATGCGAAATATAATGTCCATAATAACCTAAAACAATGCACCTCAAAGTGTTATTATATACAACATTTTACCTGCCACTTAAAGGCAAGGCAAGTTAACTGATTTGACTATACTAAACATGACTCACTATAAGAATGTCCTCTTTGCCACATCACTAACACCCATTATGCGCACTGGCACAGCTGTATGCAAAAGATAATTCAGATTCTTCAAAAACATCCTCATAATAAATTTCTAATGGAATTCAAAAAATGAACAGATATTCTTTTACATGGTGAAGGTCTTTGTCAGTATAAAAAAAAAAGTAGTGTAGCTAGTGATATGGGGGGCTGAGGGGGGGGCTTGACCTTTTTTAGGGGCCCATGCATTTTGACATTCGACATCATGACATGAGATAATGTACTTGATAAATATACAAGTCTAAATTCCAATAGGTACAGTATATAAGTACAATTTTTAAAAATTAAATTAAAAAAAAATAATTTTGGACATTCATTTGGGGAACCCCCTCAAGTGGGGCTTGACCTTTTTAGGGGCCCTTGCATTTTAACATTCGACATCATGACTTGAGATAATGTACTTTATAAATATATAAGTCTAAATTACAAATTGGTATAGTATATAAGTAAAATTAAAAAAAATATATATTTAAAAAAAAATAAATTTATGACATTGACATTTATTTGGAGCCCTCCTCAAGTGGGGGCCTGAGGGGACTTTTGAATTTGGACCCTCCCTCACCCTAACCTAGCTACGCCACTGCTTTTCTATTTTAATACCTTTGTTTTATTAGACAGATCTCTTTAAATGTTACGTTATTACCACAAAGCCCTCTCTACTATAAACAAGTAAAAGTCATTCATAAAAATTGTAAATATAAATCTGCGTTGAATAAAATAGTAAAACATAAACAATGTAGGAAAATCAAAATCCTGAACACACAACAAGGGGAGATGACACAACTTCTCAAAAGAATCAACAGCATTGGATCAATAGCATGAACATCGAGAGTTACTAACCTTGGCCTCATATTAAAACAATACATTCTGATCAACATGTTCAGCTGAGAAAGGCACTTCACTAACTTACAAAGTAACAAAACGAGGAGTTGATAATTTAACTTCAGTTACTTGCAATCAAATTCAAATTCATTCCCATGCAATGCATAAACAAGAACAAAACAAGATTAATTACATCGCCACTGCTCAGTTTTCATCAATGAACTATAATAATGTTCTTATTACTAAAACTAATTAAAAGTTCTTCAATGTTCACAACAAACTTTAAGGTGTCCCATTAGCGTATGTCCGGACTATCTTGCTTTGGTCTCTACTTAGACGTTTTCCTATCGTCTCGACTTTGAAGCCCATGTCCAGGAGTTTCTGGTGATTTAGAATTAATCGGCCATCAAATATGAAGGCTGGCTTCAACATCTTGTTGTAGATTCTTTGATAGTCTAATGTCTGTGAAATACAAACTACGTATTAGTACATTAATTAGGCTGATAGACATTTTTAGTTTGTCAATTCAGCTCTCATGTTTATGTTTGTAATGTTATCACAGCACCTTGAGCCTACATTTTGTTTGTTAACAGCGCTTTATAAATAAAATTATTATTATTATTATAAATTTTAAGGCATTAGTAGTACATAAAGACTTATTTCTTATTCAAAAGGCTAAGACAATTCAAGAGATGTGGTGGTCGAGTGCTAAAGCGCTGAAGGATCTGAAGTTTGATTCCTGGTGAAGATGTTGGATTTTTTAGGATGCCCCAAGTCTAACTGGTGCCTGAAATACATTGGGAAAGTAAATGCAGTTGGTCATGGTGCTGGAAATACCCTCGTAAACTGTTTGCCATAGTAACAGATGAGCTTATATCATCTGCCACTATAGATTATAAGGTCTGAAAAAGGGGGGGAACCTTTACTTTTTTTTTTTTTTTTTTTTTTTACAGATTTTCAGACACCTGATAAAGTTTTGGCACTCCCTTTTAAGCTTAAATATTGTCCAATATCAAGTTCTGAGTCTAGAGGTGCTATACAGGTAACATTGAATAAGGAATGACTTTAAAATTGCCATTTGTCCTGTACATGTTTGATTGTCCTTTGTTACAGTACATATATACCATCTGACTTTTTACCATTCTATTCCTGACATGACCACTGACCTGAAACTCATCCCACTCGGTACATATAACTAGAGCATGACTTCCTTCAGCAGCTTCATAGGCATCTGAACATATAGAGACTAGTTCATGAACTGAGGATAAAAACAACAATAGATACAATAGAGACACATCTGAACATATGGAGACTAGCTCTAGAACTGAGGATATAAATAAATAGAGACACATCTGAACATATGGAGACTAGCTCTTGAACTGAGGATATAAATAGAGACACATCTGAACATATGGTGACTAGCTCTAGAACTGAGGATATAAATAAATAGAGACACATCTGAACATATGGAGATTAGCTCTTGAACTGAGGATATAAATAACAATAGAGACAATAGATACAAATGTATAGTACTTCTACTATTCTAAAGAAATGCCCAAAACTTATTAAATAGGCAAAAAAAAGAACATGAATAAAATCTTAAAACCACTGAACTATATAAAATATGAAAGTTTAAAAAAAATAAAAATAAACATTCATTTAAGTACCTTTTTCTGGTTGGTCAGTGATTTCAGCAGAAGTTAAGTCACTGTGAAAAAATTCAAAGCATCAATGTGATTGAAAAAGTTATTAAAAAAAACTTTTTAAAAACTATATAGTTTTATTGAAAGGATACATAAAAGTTGACACTAGTAGACATGTCTTAGTAGACTTATTCATAGATATTCATCTTCCCTTCTTATATATACCACTAGCCACTACTAACCAGATATGACCCATGGCCTGCGGGTCTTAGTTTGGGTATTACTGATTTACTGGATTGAATTTAAACCTATGTCAAACTTGGAGAATGTTCCTTTCACAATTTTTAAAATTTTGACATGAAAATGAAAGTAGAGAATGACAATAGGTTTACCCATTCAGCAGACATATTTATATCAAATATTAAATACTGTGAAAACGGGTTAACCCAATTTGTTAAAACGTTTTGTTTTTAATAGAGATACAATTAGGTACTCTGTCTATTTTTAAAGCCCTTCGGTTGTGGGAGGGGCAATAAACATACACTATGGTTTCAGCCATGATCTAAGGAACATTTATACCAAGTTTTATCAAGATTGGTCAAACGCTGTGGTTTTCATTCTAAATAGTAAAATGATATTTGAGTAAATTTTTAAAACTAAATGTTGAAAATAACTTAAAACAAGACATTTGACTAACAAATTTGTTTTCATCATTATGATTAATATGTACAGGAAAGAGATGTTTCAAAGATTATTGATTTATTCTACATTTGTTTTGAAACAATTTTTGAGTCTTAATATCCCATTTTTCTTTACATAATTCATAAAGTATATTTGTGTATTCAAAAAGATAAAAACCAAACCTAATAATTTGATCTTCTGGAACTTTAGGGTCATAGATGCGAATATTTGCTCCTTCCTCCAGGAGATACTTGGAGACATAGATGGCTGCAGACTCCCTGAAGAAAGAAGAACATAACAACTGAGAAACACTTTCCATAGAGTTCAATGTCTCTTTCCAAGCTAAACTTTTTGATGTCTGGATAGCTTGGGGCAGGAGTGTAAAGCTTCTTAAACTTACAAAGTCCACATCACAAATTAAAAATTAAAAACAGAATGGGGTATCTGGATGATCATTGTTTAAATGCACTTTTAAAAAAAAAGTGAACGACCTGAATTCGAACTTGTGGGCTAAATCCTTATCAGGCATCTCAAGCCAATATGGTAGCCACTCTACGAGCAAAGAGACTATGAACATGGAAAATTGTATAGTTATCTATTTTTTTCTATTTCATGTTTGTGTTCACTAAGCCTCAGACGACAATCTATCAAGGGGACTAATTCAGCTTATACCATCACTTCAGTCAAGTACAATTTCTTTCCCTTGTTATAGATACCAAACAAAATAATTTATTCCCAAAAGTAAATTAACTAATTCATTACTTTAAAAAATTGTTCCTTGTGTTGTCAGGTAAAGGAAATAATTGTGCAAAATTTCAGCTTGATCCGAGAATGGGAGTAAAAAAAGCGTGTACAAACTTTTGGCTAGACAGACAGACAGACAGACAGACATGGTGAGTTGAAATAAGCTTTGTAAAAAATATATTGAGTGACCCACTTTATTTTCAATTGAGATAACTACTTTTACCTTGTATCACCAGTGTCCTTTTTGAAAGCAAAGCCCAGGATGGCAATACGTTTACTTGTGACAGTGTTGAACAGACTGTCCACTATCCGTTTTGTAAAACGTTTCCTCTGGTAATCATTAATGTCTATCACCTGATCACAGATAAATAAATGATTTGTACAAAATCCCTAAATCAATCTCTTCAGCCTTCAAAAGAAGTCACATGAATCTATTAAATGTCAGGCAAGAGATACTCCCTTGCTGAATAATGAATCAATAAAAAGACAGTGAAAGCATCAAGAGATCAATCAAACCACACAAGTGACAGTTCACATTTTGACTGATGTAGCATAGGAGACAGTATATTCTACCCTAGAGCCCACAGATGCTGTTTTTTTCTTTCCTACTATACACAAATCTGATTCATTTAAACTTTACTTAATTCAATATTCTTAACACGCACAAAGTAGGGAAAGACATTGAAAAACAAACATCTATTAAATATAAAGCATTGTTTGAGTTTTGAGTTTAGGCACATCGGCACAATTTAGGCTATGTCGTGCCCATAAAGCATTGTCTTTGATTCTGAAGATTAAGGATGAGTGCAGTATTTCACATGATCTTCCAAACCGAGTTGCGACCTGAATATTTTGCCACTTCTAAAGCAGACAAAGCCATGGTCTGCAAAAAGGGGGGGGGGGGGCTATTTATGATTTCTTTTCATCTTCTGTCCCTATCTTCCTCAAAGGGTTTTATTTGGGCCTCAAATGTATGCCCCGTGAGAGCTCTCCATATAAGGTGAATATAAAAACTGAGCTAGTGTAATGCTGACAATGCTTATAAAGTAGAAAACATAGCTACAATACATTCCTTTTATAATTCAGTTACAAAAAAAAAAAAAGTATGTGACAAGCAGAACGGGAGGGTGAACAAAATCAATACCAGATAGAGACGCAATAAAAATCTACATGATGGCTAGGATATCAAACCAACCTGTTGCCAGTAGGCTGCCACCTCGGGTAAATTTAAACACTCACACAAATAAACCATGTTGAGAACATCTTTCTGAAAGCAGCTTCCCCCAAAACCTGTAGAAGTACAGGTTCACATTTTATCATCAGAAATACTTGACCCTCTATATAATCATACATTTCAGAGATGTATTAGTATCATTCTTTTTACACAAGAAATAAGCCAATTTAGATTTGATCTAAGTCGAAGTAAAGGAGAGTACCCCCTTTAAGACCTTGTGATCTATGAGGGTAGATGAAAAAAAAAAAGATGTTTCTGTGTGGCAAGCACAACCACTAACCACACTTACATCCTCAATGTGTGTTAGGTGCCTCAATGAATGTTAGGTGCCTCCATGAATGTTAGGTGCCTCAATGAATGTTAGGTGCCTCAGTGAATGTTAGGTGCCTCCATGAATGTTAGGTGCAACAATGAATGTTAGGTGCCTCAATGTATGTTAGGTGCCTCAATGAATGTTAGGTGCCTCCATGAATGTTAGGTGCCTCCATGAATGTTAGGTGCCTCAATGAATGTTAGGTGCCTCAATGAATGTTAGGTGCTTCCATGAATGTTAGGTGCCTGTTGGGTGGCAGCATGTTAAGTCTAGATGCGACTAAAAGGCACTCAACGAAATAGGATTATCTGGGCCATCAGGTGTCACCTAGCAAACATAGAGGAATGTTCAGAGTACTGTTGTGCATGTAGAGCTCACTGGTCATCCACTGCCCCCCCCCCAACCAGATCCAGTTGTCTGGACCTTGTTCTCCCACTGGAAGCAGCTGGCAAAGGACAAGAATGTGACGCAGCTCAAACCTTCCTCACTTTAACCAATTTTCATCCCACAAGCCCTCTCATTTCATCTCCTTGTTGGGTGGGCTCACTGCGTCACCAGGATTTGAACTCAGGACCCCTGGGTTCAAAAGACAAGCACTTTACCACTAGGCCACCACACCCTCTCATATGCTATTTCAAAAAGTTTATGGAAAGAATTTTATTCGAAACTTTTTTGGAGAGAGCGTGTCAGAAGTCTTCAAATTTTTTTTTAAAACAGTATTTGTAAAAGATACCCTGTTTTTGTTTTCATTGTAAATACATTCCACTATAAGCTTACCAACACAAATCTCCCTCACTTTAACCAATTTCGTCCTACAAGCCACAAACCTCTTTTCTCATCTCTCTGTTGGGTGAACTCACTACATCACCAGGCCACCACGCTCCAATATGTTATTTCAAAACGTTTATGGAAAGCATTTTATTTAAAACTTTCAATTCGTTTTTTCAAACAGTATTTTTAAAAGACACCCTGTTTATGTTTTCATTGTAACTAGATTCCACTACGAGCTTACCAACACTAGCTTTTAAAAACTTTGGCCCAATCCTTGAGTCTGTCCCCACAGCGTGAGCCACCTCTTCAACATCAGCTCCTGTTGCTTCACAGATAGCAGACATGGCGTTGATGCTGGAGATTCTTTGAGCAAGAAATGCATTGGCAGCCTGAATAATACCAAGAACAGTCATATGAGTTGAAAACAGTAATCAAATTGTATAGACTTGAGCTATGTACAAAGAAATGACCATCCATCCATCCCAGTGGCGCTACAGCCCATGGAGGGCTCTGGCCTGCTTCAACACATCCTTCCATTCAGATCTCTTCTGGGCCTTTCGTCTCCATGCCCTAACCCCAAGCTGTTGTAGATCTACTTCTACATCATCAATCCACAAAGAAATTACCATGCCAAACAAACTGGACAGTGTTGAATTCCTCCCCCACAAAGAGCAATCTACAATTTTCAACTAAGAACAGTACACACACCTCTGTTAAATTAACCATCTTAACAAAATAAATCCCACACAACTCCCCTTTTGTAGACACTGTGCCACCCTGTTAAACTATAAACCATAGCCTCATTAAATGCCCCATCCTAATCCACCTTAAGCAGACCCTACTACCACACAGCCCTACATAACCAACACCCTGTACATCAGTGCTGAACAAACTGAAGAGAAAAAAAAAACACTATTTTTCCTTGGCACAGTCTGCAAAAGAGCTGACAGCTCAGCAGCAAAAAAAGCAGGCTAGAATAAGAATAGACTTAGAATCAATATAGCTGCAAAGTATCTTCAACACTGTAGTATATAAAAGGAAGGGCTGTGCGTTGCCAGAGTTCATGGCAATCTGAAATAGACACAAGAGATTTAAAGATACTCTCTAAAACAAAACATCCCTAAAGGCATGGAGCTTTCAGTTTTGGTGTTTCAAGCTATGAGGTTCAGAGAGTAGCTATCAGTAAAGAACAACTGAGCAAACTTTGAGCAGAAAAAAAGTCAATGCTGCAACAGACCCAACCACTTGTGTGTGGTCAGATTTTGAAAGATTGAGCTATAGGGCTCATCTTCGACCACATAATACATAAAATGCTAAACAGTAGCTTGACCTAATAGCAGTGGGACGTTCAAACAATACTCTACTCTCAGAGTTGACCACATAAAATTAAAAAGGCAGGAAAATTGATGGACAAAATTATAAGTCAGTAGAAACAATGTTGAATTATTCTCAATCTGTTATTAAACAGGCTATATCAAATACCTATATAAACAATTTAAAAAAACAAACACAGAAAAATTAAAAAAAAATATATCAAGGACATGATTAAAAAAAAGGAATATTTTATTTTTAAAAATTGTAAATAATGACAAGTACATTTTTAAATGTCAAACTAGATCTAGGTGGTTTCATTTTGGACTTACCAATTTGGACAACTCAGAGGACCAGGTGTTCATGGTGATGATGTTCTGTGAGGGCACCCAGTGTCTGTACACCCAGGACAAGCCCTCCATGGCCTCGACACCTTCCACACTTTGGTCACCACCTATGAGCACACGGTCTGGTTTTAATAGGTCAGCAATAGCTGTGCCTTCTGCTAGAAACTCAGGGTTGGATAACACCTGGGAAAGAGTCAACATAAAATATTTAAAGATTTTTAAGAAAATGATTCATTTTCATCTGATTCACTCACCTGATCTCATCTGATTCACTCACTGATCTTATCTGATTCACTCACCTAATCTCATCTGATTCACGCACCTGATCTCATCTGACTCACTCACCTGATCTCATTTGATTCATTCACCTGATTCACTCATCTGATCTCATCTGATTCACTCACCTGATATTTAACTCCAGGTTTTACATTGGCTGACAAAATATTAGCGATACTTTCAGCAGCTTTCACAGGGACTGTACTCTTCTCCACCACAATCTTAGAGTTCTGTGCCACTTCTGCTATTCTCCTGGCAGCAGATTCAATGTACTTCAAGTCTGCTGCCCTTCCCTTTTCAACAGAAGATAAAAATGTTACATTCATTTAAAGTGCAATTCAGTTTTTCTCATTTCTAAGGCTGAAACCAGCAAAATATTGTCTGGAAAGGTGAAGTTTTTTTTTGTTTTTTTTTTTAATTAGAAAGAAAAAGAAACTAGATTTTATAGATATACTTTTCAAAAAGAAGTATGACCAGATAAGCCATTAAATCTAGAGCCTACATTGCGACACTTCTCATCCAGTATGACAATCCTCCACT
This sequence comes from Biomphalaria sudanica, assembly GCA_036873155.1. Lineage (NCBI taxonomy): Eukaryota > Metazoa > Mollusca > Gastropoda > Planorbidae > Biomphalaria > Biomphalaria sudanica. The sequence goes on along the minus strand of JAZGLO010005497.1, from coordinate 494,019 downwards.
CTGTACTACTCTATTAAGATCCTCATGGTGCTAAACTGTTAGTCTTGGAGTCACAAGATATGAAGCAAGAAGAGTGGCCAGCATGTAAGAGCGCTGAACCAACAAAAAGCTGAGAGAAGAAGCAGGCCTATCTGCACTGACCAAACCTACCAAAGGCACATATGCGGCCAGCTTTTAAAAGCTTTTTAAAGCGAGGATTGAACTTTACAGTCATCTTCGAGTTCATGGGATATGAGAAATGTGCTCATCTTCACTCACGAAGGAGGAGCTATATATTAAAATCTTTAACTTTTAGTTACAGCAAAGCCTCAGTCTAAAGACTCACTTTTCCCAGTCCAAATGTTTTTGTTGGTGTGTTCACACATATGAAGATGAGCTCCGCCTCCCTGATCCCTTTGTCTACATCTGTGGAGAAGAAGAGATTCTTGCCTCGACAGGATTTCACTACTTCATCCAGCTGGGGCTGTAACAAATGTTTGCAAAATTCATTTACCATGATTAAAATTGTTCATTTTAGATAGGAACCTGAACCTAATATTGTCATTTTAGTTTCACAAAAGCAAGTCAACAATTTCACCCGAGATAAACAAAATAAAGTACCAGTGATAAATTTATTTAGCACTGTAGTTGTTCTTATTGTTAAACATTATGCTAAATTTAAATCAATGTCCTATTTATAAAATATTCAACTTTTATTAATTCTAAATATAATTTTTAGAAATTATCAATACTTAAAGGGACAAAGGGATAAAGAAAAAACTATTTGTTCGTCCATATCGTGCTTAAGAACCTTTTTTCTTTCCTTAAAGCATTAAAGTATGGACTAGGTTATAGCCTGAATGGACCAGAGAAACAACAAAACAAATGAAATTTTGGAGTTTAGTTCTCTAACTGGTAGGAAATTGAAATCTCTGACAAATTTTGATTGGCAAGACTTCTAGAGCCAAAACAAATTTTAAAATGAAAATTATTGTAAGGCAATGTTTGGCAGTCCCACTTCACCTCTAACAAACAGGCATGTAGTACATGTTTCTTTAACAGGCACCTCCAGATATTCCTTTTAGTTAACTTCAAATAAATTATAGGAGCTGAGATTTCAATCTTAATAGTTTCTATTACAGGCATCTTTGAGTTTGCTTTAGCCACACTTGTTCATTGTTTTACATCTATCAAGTGTTCCTTTAGAAATGAAGATTATTACATCTTAGCCCAAACCTTCCACAGAACCATGGTGGTTGGTGGCCAGAAGGGTTCAAACCTGAGAAAATTAAGGGACAGCCTAGAGCTTGTACCACAGAACTAGGCAGCTATCCACTTTAAAAAAAAGTTCTCCTTTTAGACCTTGCGATCTATAGGGCAGATGATGTAGAGGTCATCTGTGTCTGTGGCCCATGGTTAATGAGGGTGTTATGTGGCCAGCACAACGACATACCGACATACCGCCTTTACCAATCACATTTTCTAACTTTAAAGAATACATTCATGTTTTAACAAGAAAAACAGGCTGTTGTCAGGTTAAAGAAATAATTGAGCAAAGTTTCAGCTTGATTTGAGATTGGGTGTCAGAGAAATAAGGTGTACAAACTTTTTACCAAACAGAAATACAGACTGACATAGTGAGTTGATATATAAGAGTTGTAAAAAATGATGTACCTGGGGTACAAGGTGATTTGAAGGGTCAGTTTCTGTTTCGACAGCACTTTCCCATAGGACAAAGCAATGAAAGGTCTCTCTATAAACAACTGTCATCTCAATTACAACTATACCAACAGAGCCTCAAGTTTATAACTGGAGTTCAAAGGTCAAAGATGAGGTGACTAAAGGTCAGAGGTTATCACGAAGCACTCACCTCAAATATAGGCAACTTGTCAGAGTTCCACTGGGCAATCCTCTCTGTACTTTGGTCCACTACTGTGACTGTCAAGTTGGGGCACTTATGGGCAATGACTGCACAGGATGGACCTCCCACGTAGCCAGCTCCTATACAGCAAACCTTTTTGATGGTCATGTTCCACTCTCTAAGAGACAAAATCAAGGGAAATGTGAAAAACACATGAATGAAGTGAGTGATTGCTAAGAGAAACATATGAATGAAGTGTGGGATTGCTAAGAGAAACATATGAATGAAGTGTGGGATTGCTAAGAGAAACATATGAATGAAGTGTGGGATTGCTCAGAGAAACATATGAATGAAGTGTGGGATTGCTAAGAGAAACATATGAAGAAGTGTGGGATTGCTAAGAGAAACAAATGAATGAAGTGAGTGATTGCTAAGAGAAACATATGAATGAAGTGAGTGATTGCTCAGAGAAACATATGAATGAAGTGAGTGATTGCTCAGAGAAACATATGAATGAAGTGAGTGATTGCTCAGAGAAACATATGAATGAAGTGAGTGATTGCTAAGAGAAACATATGAATGAAGTGTGGGATTGCTAAGAGAAACAAATGAATGAAGTGAGTGATTGCTAAGAGAAACATATGAATGAAGTGAGTGATTGCTCAGAGAAACATATGAATGAAGTGTGGGATTGCTAAGAGAAACACATGATTGAATTGTGGGATTGCTAAGAGAAATATATGATTGAAGTGAGTGATTGCTAAGAGAAACACATGAATGAAGTGTGGGATTGCTAAGAGAAACACATGAATGAAGTGTGGGATTGCTAAGAGAAACACATGAATGAAGTGAGTGATTGCTAAGAGAAACATATGATTGAATTGTGGGATTGCTAAGAGAAATATATGATTGAAGTGAGTGATTGCTAAGAGAAACACATGAATGAAGTGTGGGATTGCTAAGAGAAACATATGAATGAAGTGTGGGATTGCTAAGAGAAACATATGAATGAAGTGTGGGATTGCTAAGAGAAACACATGATTGAAGTGTATGAATGCAAAGAGGAACACATGATTGAAGTGTATGAATGCAAAGAGGAACACATGATTGAAGTGTAGGAATGCAAAGAGAAACACATGATTGAAGTGTATGAATGCAAAGAGGAACACATGATTGAAGTGTATGAATGCAAAGAGGAACACATGACTGAAGTGTAGGAATGCAAAGAGAAACACATGATTGAAGTGTATGAATGCAAAGAGGAACACATGATTGAAGTGTATGAATGCAAAGAGAAACACATGATTGAAGTGTATGAATGCAAGGAGAAACACATGATTGAAGTGTATGAATGCAAGGAGAAACACATGACTGAAGTGTAGGAATGTTAAGAGAAACACATGATTGAAGTGTATGATTGCTAAAAGAAACACATGATTGAAGTGTAGGATTGCTAAGAGAAACACATGATTGAAGTGTATGAATGCAAAGAGAAACACATGATTGAAGTGTATGAATGCAAAGAGAAACACATGATTGAAGTGTATGAATGCTAGGAGAAACACATGACTGAAGTGTAGGAATGTTAAGAGAAACACATGATTGAAGTGTATGATTGCTAAAAGAAACACATGATTGAAGTGTAGGATTGCTAAGAGAAACACATAATTGAAGTGTATGAATGCAAAGAGACACACATGATTGAATTGTATGAATGCTAAGTAAAAGTAAAGGCGGTATGTCGTTGTGCTGGCCACATGACACCCTCGTTAACCGTAGGCCACATAAACAGATGACCTTTACATCATCTGCCCTAATGATCACAAGGTCTGAAATGGAAACTTACTTACTTACAAGAAAAACATGTTTTAAAATGCTTTAAAAAAACAACAACAAAGCTTATATTAAGCGTAGTCGTCTCAATTAGTTTGGTTCAGACACGTCATTAAATTTTGAAATAGATTTAGATAACCAATAACAAATCTGTGCGATTAGAAATATTTTTACCAATTGTTTTTGTTTAATGTAATGTTATGCTGATAGCTTCCACAATACACTATGATCCTATCACCAGTTGGAAAGGGGTAGAGAGAGAAAGAAGGGTGTATCTGAGTGATCGCTTTTTAAATGCATTATATAAAGACAAAAAAGGCGAACGACCTCCACAATTCCACTTATACCACCTTATCACTCAAGTACTATTTCTTTCCCTTGTACAAAATACCAAATAGGATAATTAATTACCAATATTTAATTATATAATTACTTTTTTATTATTGTGTTGTTAGGTAAAAGAAATAATTGTCCAAAATTTCAGCTTGATCCGAGATTGAGTATGGGAGAAATAACGTGAATAACTTTGCATCCAAATCTGCGGATAATAGGCGTCACACCTGGACACAAATAGTAAGACAATGATTAGGAAGGAAGGTGTAAGCATGCTTGCATATTTTAATTAGGATTCATATTTCAGGACAACTCGAACTGTAGACACGATTAGGTCTATAATTAGAACAAGTTGTTTACAGACTCCGCCCCCGCCGTTCCTGTAAGTGTAATAACATAACTATTATATACCCCCCCCCCTGAAAAGGTGACGGAGGGACCAACCTCGCACGCAGACAGTCAGTCCAGCAGTACCGGGATTCGCACAGTCAGTTCAGCAGTTCAGCAAATGTTATCACACCAAGTCAGCCAAGCAGACCAGAGTTACGGTTTCTTTGCCGTTGAGTGGACGCATAATAATAACGCCAATAAGAGCGCAATGTTCACAGAGGATTGTAAGTTTGACGTTGAAGGCTAAGCTCTGGCGCTCCTCCATGCATATGAAACGAGTCATGTAGATCAGGGCCGGTCCTACAGATTGCGGGGCCCTGTGCGAAACGGATTGCGCGGGGCCCAGTCTGGGTAGGGACGAGGATAGTAAGTGAAAATTAAGATTTCGTATTAGAAAACAAATTCGTCTTTGCATTTTATTCATACTTTACTAAGTACAAAATCACTGTCAAATTAACTTTACGAGCCATCTACAGTAGATAGTAGGTTTCCATCAAAAAGCCGATAAACATTCAGAGCTGAATTTTAGATTTACTAGCAAAATATCGCTTTTGTTTGTTTATTTTTTGAAGAGGTCGAGATAGTATTAGATCTATATTTATATGCCAGTGACTATTAAAGTCAATTAAGTATTTGAACTTCTTGTTTTGGTTAAAATTCGTCTTATTATTACATTTTTATTAAACGAAAGCTGACAATGTAGGTTTTTTTTAAAATCGCGAATAGATTGGCGTTTTTCGTATTAAATGAAACCCCGAATTGATAACTTTTGTCTGCTTTAAGGAGATTCGCATGAGTTTTCAGAAGATTTTAATAATTTCAGGAGATTTTCACGACTTTTCGTACATTTTGCAATTTCAGGAGAGTTCCAGGAACCCTTTAATAATAAGTTAAAATGGTTTAATTTAATAATTTACACCCTAGAATTCGCGCTGCGGGGGGCCTGTGAAAGTGAGAGAAGGAAGGGGGTGCATTATTGTAAGAATGGACACCAAGTCGTCTGGTATGCGCGAGTTCTAACCCTGTCGACCAGCAGGAAGTGATGACGTAATAACCATTCCTGCTGAAGGAACGCTGTAGACCTAAAACAACTCGGCGTTTAAAAAAATACCAATGAAATCAACATTATAATTTCCTTATAATTGCATACATGTGTCTTTGTTCCACAAAACATTACAAAAAAGGTGCATTTCAGGGTTTTAACTTGAAACCAATCAGTTCAGTTGATACGTTTCAAGCTTCGTATTAAATCTAGTCAAGTGAGCATATTATTGAATGTGGATTATATATACTGACTTTTACTTGATGATTAAAGTAGTTCCTTCTCAAGAGGAATTTCGTTAGTACTTCCCCTGAACAACCATCTTTGGCATAGAACTGAAGTAATGAACATTCAACATTGGGTCATAAGAGATAAATTATGAAAATACCAGTATCCACCACCCAAATCCTTAGTAACATCCTAATTTTAATTGCAGAGGACTCTACTCACTTAAATCCAGCACGGCTGATGACGCTAAAGTTCGCTATCGCTATACATTAATTTGTAAACTGTAGGACATGGAAAACGTCTATTCCTTTATTTAGCCTACTAGCCTATATGACCGGCGCCTTCGACACGGAGGTCACGATATGACCCGCGGGTCTAAGTTTTGGTGTTACAGCTCTAGTGGACTCGATTTAGATCTATATGGAGAATGTTCGCTTGTGAATTTTTTTTTTTTTTTTTTTGTGTATTTTGCCACTAAAATGAAAATGGGTTTACCAGTTTAGCAGCTATATGGATATCAAATATAAAATACTGTGAAAACGGGTTTACCCGATGAATTAAAAAGTTTCGTCCTTAAATAGAGATATATTTAGGTATTTTCGTTTACTTTAGGGCCTTCCGGTTGTGGGTGGGGCATTTAACGTAAACTTCGGTCTCCGCCATGCCTTGATCTAAGGAGAATTTATGCCAAGTTTCATCAAGATTGATCAAACGGTTATGATTTCTATGCGGGACAAATATGTATTATAGGCCTATACACATACGCCTTATTTTCTACTTTATATATTAGATTTTACTGTTGGTAGAGAAGGGGGAGGAGAAAGGGAGTGTATAATAAAAAGTTTTTTTTCGGTCTCTTTTAATGAGTGTCACGTGATCATGTTCACGTAAGATGCACATCTCCTTCAACAGTCCAGCAAATAAACATCAAAGCGTTTTCACGTGCGATTAAGCAGCTCTTCCAGCCATTAATAATAGAACTAATATGGCGGCTTAGTTTGCGTTCAGTAACATATAATAGGCAGACCTGCTCGTCCGGGCACAGAGCTGAATCCACATAACATTTATAAAGTCGATCATAATGTATGCAGCTGTTACGCTAAACCAATGCTCTAGATCTATACTCTGGGTTAAGATGAGATGGTAATTTAAAAACATGGAAGCAAAACAAACCTGTTAGATTGAAATGTCAACGCTGCGTTACGTCAGAGATAACGAAACAAAAGCTCACGTAAGGGAAATTATAACACTGAGATAGAATAAATTCCCTCTGTAATGTCTCGGGTAGCAGTCAGATCTCGAGCACACGTCTCTGATTATGTGATACAGTAGGTAAGGAGAGACCAAATAGCTGGTATATAATGATCTAGGCCGTAAAACTTTCACATTCAAAAGATCCTCCACCACCCCCAAGACTATGACAGCGGGGGGGGGGGGGGGGGGTTGTAAGAATGTTCGTATATATATATATATATATATTTATATATATATATATATATATGAGAGCGAAGTGGGGGGAGGGGTGCAAGGGTATTCCATTCAACAGGAGTTGTGGTTCTTTCAACAGTTGCTATTTTTAAAACGGGCATGACGACACACACAGGAAGGGCAGCGGAGGAGTGGAGAGTTAAAAAAAAAATTATGACAACACAAAAAAGAGAGACGGGGGGGGGGGGGGAGCCGGAAGAAAAGGTCAAAGTTGAATGACGACTACAAAACGTGCGTGCCTATAGGTTTGCTGTTTTGTGTTCGGGGCAGTTTGGAAAACACGCCATCACAAATATCATAAATACGTCAGCTATGTGATTCCCAGGGGGCGTCACACCCTTTTATTTTAAGAGAAATACTCCGAATAGCAGATTTTTAAAAAAATTAAAACACAATAACCTTCTTGGCAGTCAAGACCTTCTACAATTCAGCAAAGAGATTACGGTGACGTGATGGAAATCGATCCAATCCAATATTAAACAATCTCACCCCCCCCTTTTTTTTTTGGTTTCATAACAAAGGAAATATTTAAAATATGGGTCACAATAAAAAGTATAAAACTACAACTTATGGCTGCCAAGCAAGAAAAAGAAACGAATCAAAAGAAGGATTATTTAATTTATGGTGTTAGGTTTATGATCATAGAGAATCTGTAATAAATCTTGGGAACAGAAACAAAAAAAGTCGGAGTTGAAAAGAGGAGTGAAAGAAGAGAAGAAACAAATATAATAAAGAAAGAAAGAACGTAAGTAAGAAAAAAAAATATAAAAAAAAACCCCGACTTGATACGGAAGACACCAGAAAGAGTTTAAAGTAAAAGTTTCCAGTTCAGAAGACACCAGAAAGAGTTTAAAGTAAAAGTTTCCAGTTCAGAAGACACCAGAAAGAGTTTAAAGTAAAAGTCTCCAGTTCAGAAGACACCAGAAAGAGTTTAAAGTAAAAGTCTCCAGTTCAGAAGACACCAGAAAGAGTTTAAAGTAAAAGTTTCCAGTTCAGAAGACACCAGAAAGAGTTTAAAGTAAAAGTCTCCAGTTCAGAAGACACCAGAAAGAGTTTAAAGTAAAAGTCTCCAGTTCAGAAGACACCAGAAAGAGTTTAAAGTAAAAGTCTCCAGTTCAGAAGACACCAGAAAGAGTTTAAAGTAAAAGTCTCCAGTTCAGAAGACACCAGAAAGAGTTTAAAGTAAAAGTCTCCAGTTCAGAAGACACCAGAAAGAGTTTAAAGTAAAAGTCTCCAGTTCAGAAGACACCAGAAAGAGTTTAAAGTAAAAGTCTCCAGTTCAGAAGACACCAGAAAGAGTTTAAAGTAAAAGTCTCCAGTTCAGAAGACACCAGAAAGAGTTTAAAGTAAAAGTCTCCAGTTCAGAAGACACCAGAAAGAGTTTAAAGTAAAAGTCTCCAGTTCAGAAGACACCAGAAAGAGTTTAAAGTAAAAGTCTCCAGTTCAGAAGACACCAGAAAGAGTTTAAAGTAAAAGTCTCCAGTTCAGACCTTGCGATGTATAGGGCTGAGGATGTAGAGGCAATCTGTTTCGGTGGCCAGCACAAAGACCACCCGCCTTTACTTTTCCCCAACTAATGCCAGGTACCCATTAGAGCTGGGTGGACTCGGAGGCCCCCAAAAGATCCCGAAATTAAAAATCAAAGTCTTCACCAGGATTCGAACCCGGGACCCGCTCTTTACCGCTCTGCCCCCACGTCTGCTAAGAAAACGTCTGCACTCTCGACATTGCTTTCTTTGACATGCTTCGGATATTCCTTTAGACCTGAAGACTATTTCATCGTAGCCTAAACCTCTCACAGGACGGTAAGATAAGTAGTGGCGGGCAGGTTTTGAACCCGGGACCCTAGAGTCCAGAATGATGTTTTAAAACACGAAAAACATTTTAAAAAATACTTTTAAAAAAAAATAATCACAAAGCTTATATTAAGTGTAACTGTATCAATTAATTTGGATCAGTCTTGTTACTATGCTTACAACTGACCTACACATAATCAATCTGTGCGATTAGAACTATTTTTACCAATTGTTTTTTTTTGCTTTAAGCTTTCTCAATGCTCTATGATCCTATCCCTTGTTTGGACCAGTTCTGAAAGGGGACGGGAAGAAAGGGGGTACCTTTGTGAATGTTTACATGATTTTGTATTATTTTTAAATGCACAAAAACATTTTCACTCAGGGTTCGAGTCCTCAGGGGGACTAATTCACCTTATACCACCCCATCTGTCAAGTAGAATTTCTTTCCCTTGTTCCAAATGCCAAACAAAATAATCACCAATAGTTAATTAAATAATTCCTTTTTTTTTTAATTTATTCTTGTGTTGCATGGTAAAAGAAATAAATGTGCAAAATTTCCGCTTGATCCGAGATTGGGTGTGGGAGAAAAGAACGTGTACAAACTTTTTACCAGACAGACAGACAGAGTGACTTGATACAAGCTTTGTAAAAAATGCCGATCCTGATTTATTCTAAGGAACATATCCAGCATAACATTCACTTTTATAATGAAAAAATCTACTAAGCGTCAAACACACTCATCTATATTTGATGAATTAATTAATGCCGGAATGCGGTTAATTGGACCAAACACAAAGCTAGATTAATCTAGCAGCACATTAAGCACGCGTTTAGGGTACCACCACATTTACATTAAAGCGACCGGGACGGCGATGGATGTTAATTAAAGCTCTGTTTGGGCATGGCATTGTGACACCTAAGATAATGCAAGCCTCATACTGGGCGCCAAGTGGAGCCGTTCACTGGGTGTTAGGGCGAGCCTCACTCTTGGTGCTCAACACTCGCTCATAATCGACTGGCCTCCTAATAAATTATGTACACGTATCGATCCTCCATGGGGGTTGTTAGCTATTGTAAAGAGAGAAGCGAACGTATAAATACCTCACACTCAGATATGAAATCGATGGCAGGTGACCTACCTATAGCTCAAACCAACAGTATGTATCCAAAGAGGGGAGAGAACTGTTGGTGGGTAGAGGGGGTGGGAACAATGAAAGGGAGGAGGTATTGCAGTTCGCTAACGTTGTAAAAAAGCTTTGGTTGTCTTTGAATTTGGTTATGTTAAATGTCATCTATAATCAAGCCTCGTTCGAAATTTCTCCCCCCCCCTGGTCCAGTGGTTCTCAAAATATAACTTACGACGTTTCCACAGACGTAAGAATTTACGTCCATCCCCTCCCCCTTCCTTAGCCAACGTTTTACGACATTCCGAGCTGTAAAGATTAAACTCTTCTGGCACCGACACTGCACACTTCTGCCGAGTAAAGCAGATCAAATTATAAACTCAAGAAGGGGGCTGCACTGGTCAATACCAAATTGCGGCGGACACGTAGATCTAAATTTGTGATGGGTCCGAGATTGTCGTAAGATCATCTTCGCGTTAGGGAAGATAACGAGGGCCTATTTTTAGAGACATTTTTGTCCATTCCATTACCTCATGCCGATGTCCTGGTCTGAAATTTGAATCCATTCTTTGGGGCTATTCTTTAGTAGCCTATTGAGATGGAAAATTCGTCTTTTTATTTTGGTCATCACGCTAAAGTCATCAACGGCACGATACAAGACTGGAGAAATCTGACCGAATATAGACGCGAGTCAGTACAGTTACGTAGATGAGCAGTATTGAAATGTCTTTTTGAATTTAAAAACACACGATCTTCTCAATCAGACCTTCTGCAAACACTACTTAACAACACAACAGCACATCTAACACAAGAACTTGACAACAAGAGCTTCAAGTAACAAAGTGGCGGTTTAATTGCAAATACATCGACAGCCAGTTCAACACAATTGGCTACATCAAGTTCAAATGCTTTCTTGAACTTAACAGAACTGCCTAACTAAACATTACTAGTGTCTCTAGCTCGTACAGCTACATTCTCGAGGACTCACAAGGTACCACAGTCTTTCTGCCTTGCTGTTCTGGACTCAACTGTCCTTGTAAACACACTGTCTCTCGACCGTGAAGGCTCTTGATCACATGACCACAACACAGGTCATATATGCGGTTATTAGCAGTACTGTCCCTTGTCTATCGACAGCCGTTGACCCGTCGACCTGTGTGATTGGCCTGAGTCGTGTGTATCAGTAGGCCGCACACACATTAACCCTTTCAGTCCGCCACTGGAGTTACAACAATACATTGTATAAGGTCTTAGAACTGAGATGTAAGACGACTTTGATGTTACATAAGGTCTCAGAACTGAGATGTAAGGACGAGTTCTGATCAAATATTTGTAATTTTTGAAACAGTAGCAACAGTGCCTTTTACTAAATCAATTTTGAAATATAGACGTAGACATTAATTATTATTATAGCTTTTATATAGCGCTACTTTCACAACAACTTTCATGCTTATAGCATGCTCAGAGCGCTTTGGTCCAATCTCATTTGTGGATCAGTGGGGGGGTGGGGGGAGGGGGTATCTAGGAGTTGGTTTTCCGTGCTGCCTTTAGGCGCTCAGTAAACACAACTCTGCACGAGTCGGGTGTGGAACCTCGAGCCCCCTTTTAGGTAGCCAAGACAAGCCAAGTTCAAGCGTACTTAGCCTCGACCACGCTTCCCATTTGTTTGTTTCTGTTGTGTTGTCTTTATATGAGAAAAAATAATCACAACAAATTTCCATAAGGATCAAGAAAGCAGTCTTAGTCTTAGTATAACTACAATGCAAATACACATTTTTTTTAGTCTCTTTTAAATATATTGAAAGTTTTTTTCGCCCCAACCTGTCGCGGTTTGAGAAAAGCTGAGTGATAGTAACATCATTATACCAAATATATTATTTATCCAGTAAGCCAATTAGCAAACCTCACTATAGGCATTACGATTATTTAAAAGAAAACATCTAAAGCTCCGGCGGAACAGTTTATATGGAATGTAATTACTTTGAATGTTTGTAACGGGTCCAAATGCTAACTATTTTACTTTCTATTACCCGGAATGCATATTTAAACTGTATCGCTTTCTGCTTAAAGTTTATAGATAGATAATCTAAGCTTTGCTTACTTCTGTTCGTAGATCTACTATAGATGACGTCTAGACTAGATCTAAATCAAGAGTTCTAAATCAGATATGTGTCACTTCAAGATAGCAAAACAAAAAAAAAATGCTACCTCCTTATACGATGCCCACTGGCCTTACTAGTAGAATCGTTCGTTCAAGTAGCTGACGGTGTTATCATCGCGAGTTCGATTCCCGATTTGAGCGAATTTTTTTCAAAATTATTTTTTTAAAATACTTTGTTTTACTTTCACTTGTACAATGGAGGTATTGTCTTTTTTTTTTTTAAATGTATTTTTAAACTGTTTTTTCTTGTAGCCTACCTGATTTAACCCCCCAGGGGTAAAACAAAAAACAACAAATTATAGTTTATTATTAAACAAGAATGTGCGCATCAACTTACGATAAGAATAAACTCCCTTTAGTTTCAAGAAACATCACTCCAGTGTTGTTGTTGGTTTTTTTAAATCACTATACGGGTCAAATTGACCTCTCCGATAAGAAACGTAGACTTCAACGCTTCCAATGAACGGCAGCAAATTGTGCGCGGAGTTATCTACCCCATAGCCAACGTTGGTTCACACTCAGATATAATAGCTGTCCCCTATCCCACTTTCTATCGCAGCGCTCGGGATCGTGCTGCATGTGAACCACTTGGCCGAATCTCGTCAATTTCTTCACAGATTTTAAAACGGAATCTAGGTCAAGCTTTTATTTCGCCGCCGCTATAGCGTGGTGCTTTAAGCTTTCCTACTCTCTCTTTCTCTCTCTGTGGCTCTCTCTCTCTCTCTCTCCTATAGAATGAATTACATGGTTGACATTTTAGAAGCTTATGGTGACAGAAACAGATCTAGATCTAAAGGTAATAGAGATCTAGTAACTGTGGGAAAGTTGTGTGCGGGTGTTTGTGTGTGTGGGGGGGAGAGAATGTAAAGGCTGTCTGTTCCTGTGGGATGTGCTTCGGGCTGTCATAAACATGGTAGCGTTTAATCCTCGATAGACACGGGATCTTTTTAATGCACGCAAATTAGGCAAGATCGCAGTTTTGTTTTGTTTTGTTTTACTTTGTATGTATTGTATTGTAAATGACCCTACAATTTGAGAATGACTTCACTTTGTGCTAGCGACACTCAGCATTATAGCAGGCCTGAACACTGACCTGTGACGACGCTCGTTGTCATATCGTGACGTGGCAACGAGATATTGGTCTCCAGTGCCCACAGGTGTCGACGCTGCAGGTCCGTGTACAAGCCAGCGACGATTGGTCTCCACTGCGCACAGGTGTCGACGCTGCAGGTCCGTGTACAAGCCAGCGACGATCGGTCTCCACTGCCCACAGGTTGCGACGCTGCAGGTCAGTGTACACGCCTGCGACGATTGGTCTCCACTGCCCACAGGTTGCGACGCTGCAGGTCAGTGTACAAGCCTGCGACGATTGGTCTCCACTGCCCACAGGTTGCGACGCTGCAGGTCAGTGTTCAAGCCTGCGACGATCGGTCTTGGTGCACGTCTCCAGGTAGGCGGTTGATCAATTTCAACAATCGTTCTAAATCCGGAAACCAAAATGAACGTGCAAATCCATGTCAACTAGAGCTCTGGCATCACAATCAAAGTCAATACAAGCAATGACATCATAATCAAAGTCATCACAAGCAATGACATCACAATCAAAGTCATCACAAGCAATGACATCACAATCAAAGTCACCACAAGCAATGACATAACAATCAAAGTCACCACAAGCAATGGCATCACAATCAAAGTCATAACAAGCAATGACATCACAATCAAAGTCATCACAAGCAATGACATCACAATCAAAGTCACCACAAACAATGACATCACAATCAAAGTCATTACAAGCAATGACATCACAATCAAAGTCACCACAAGCAATGACATCACAATCAAAGTCATCACAAGCAATGACATCACAATCAAAGTCATCACAAGCAATGACATCACAATCAAAGTCACTACAAGCAATGACATCACAATCAAAGTCATCACAAGCAATTACATTACATGTAATGTCATCACAATCAATGGGTTGAATTAAGAATTAAAAAAAAAAAAAAAGATGATCAATTTGCGATGAGCCTGTTTTGTGGCTGACCTTACTGAACTGACCTTTCCGTTTAAACGTTTCATAATTCCCCACACTAAGTCAGCTCGTTTTCAGCGACGTTTAATTTATTCTCATCTACGTTGCTATGAGACAACTCAACGCGGTCAGCGTGTCCGTACTAAGTCTACATTTGGTTAACAAGTTCTCCAGAGAATCTAGCTCAGACACAGATCTCCCCCCCCCCCCCTTCCATCTAACCCGTAATTTAAAAAAATTTACACTTTAAAAGAAGAGAAAGGGAAATAATTTTAAAGTATACACAGAAATGTTTAGTTATGCCCCTTGTGTTGAGTTTCGAAAGAAAGAACTCGACCATGTGTTACAAGTACTGACACTTAAAATGACATCTGGGACCATAAACAAAAGGAGGCTGGCGGAGGGAAAAAACAGGTGGGGGGGGGGGGGGCACCCCTCTTCGCAATCCACGCCTCCTCTCCTTATTCATTGGAAACAACTCAACCAGGCTCTACATCCAAAATGCACATCCCAGACCACCCGACACACACGCGCACGCCTTTTTACAAGGCTTTCCCTTTAACCGACATCACAGGAAAGATTAAGCATATTGTGTTTATGTTGTCGGTCTGTCACGTCACGAAAACGAAATGAGCTATTGAAAATCTGACTTCAATATGGTCGAGCACACACAAAAAAATGATTTCTATAACACAAACGAAAGAGAGGGCAGGTTGTGGGGCAAGATGTTGGGGCAAGCACGTCATTGCCCAACGTGTCTAAGAAAGGGGGCAATGTGAAAGCGAAGAGAAAACAAAATGCGCCCCAATGACACGATAGATCTATGCCTGTAAGATGTGAGTTCAATAGATCTAAGGAGATGAACGGCTAGGATCTGTGCAGCGCCGAAAAGGGGATGTGTGTATCCACTTAAAAGAAGTAACAAAAGCTTGGTGGGGGCTGGTACCAAAAAAAAAAAGGAGAGAGAGAGGGCGCTATTTAGTCGGCTTTAGAAGCCTGCTTCCTAGCTCCGAGAAGAGTCTGATCAAGATTGTCCATCTGAAGAAAAAAGCAACCGGGATATTGTTATGAAGCGTGTGTGTGTGTTTCTATGGTGACGTGGGTTGAGCTTAGCGATTGGTAGTTGGCTATGTAGTGGGAATGATGCAAGATAAGCAACACTGTCGTCAGCGGGATTGAGAAGGCTACAGACGATTCCAAATTGCCAGAGTGAAAAGACGTGTTTTTGTAGTTAGATTTTGTTCCAAATACCATTTATTTATTATTACTAAAGTCGACAACATTTATTTCATTTAATCTCAGGCCCATTTCGTCTATTTTGTAATAAAAGTTTTATTTAGTATTGTCCAGAAAGAAGTTATTCAAGTTATTTCTAATTTTAAAGTTAAATATAATACGCCTAGAGCGGTTTAGTTGTCTACCAGCAGTTTGATGCTACAAGTCAACCACCGCCCACAACAGAATGTACGACAAATCCTAGATGTAAATACGCGACGAGCTCTAGGTGAAAACGGTTTTAACTTTGGGAGGGCGGTGGTGGCCGACTGGTATACCGAGTGCCCACGAGTTCGAATCCAGGTGAAGACTGGGATTCAAACTTTAGGATATTTAGGACACTCCAGAGTCAACCAAACTCTTATGGGTACCTGACTCCCTTGTTTACCGTCCGTGTAATGACTCAATAGTAAGGCGTGTAGAAGTGGGGTTTAATCGGGGATTTCCTTAGTGACGCGACGGTACATTAAAAACTTAGAACGGAAGTAGGTTAGAGACAATAACGAAAGTGAGGGAGACCTCTTGTAGAAAGGACGCAGACGACTTTAACTGTTCCCTTATTATTCGAATACATTTTTTCATATTTAAAAGGCCAGTTAATTTGGTACGGTACTTCAAAAGTGCTAAACAATACCGGATTGTAGACCTATATACAATTATTTTTAATAGCACCGGAAAATACTGTAACCTCACGGGGTAAAACAGCTCGCTAACTAAATACCTTTCTTTTACTCATGAAAATCAAGCTAAACAAAAGCACATGTTAGGTTCAGGCATGCTTTAAAGTGAAGTTTATAGTTTCACGTATATTGGCTACATTAGCACTTACCTAGACAGATTGCGTCATGATATTTAATTTAATTTTATTTAATTTAATCGAAATTTAATTCCTAAATATGCAAAAAGCAACAGACCAAAAGAGTCGATTGAGCTCCACGCGTCACAAAGCAATCTTGTGCTTTACTATTGGGGAATAATACGGCAACATATTGCATTGGAAGAAGAGAGAGAGAGAGAGAGAGAGAGAGAGAGAGAGAGATGTGGTAGAGAGGTCAGAAAAAAAAGGAGAATAAACAGGGAGTGGAGAAAATGAGAAAGAGTTGGGGGGGGGGAAAGAAAAAGAGAGAGAAGGAACAAATCGGGGAGTAGAGAGGAGGAGGAGAGAGAGAGAGAGAGAGAGAGAAATAGTGTGATGGAAAAAAATGACAGAGAGGGAGAAAAGGAGAGAGAGTAGGGAGAAAGAGAGGAAATGAGAGAGAGACAGAAAGAAGATGGTAAGCAGAAAGAGAAGGAGAGAGAGAAAGGGTCAGAAAGAGAAGAGGAGAAAGAGAGGGTGTATGTGTGAGAAGAGTGGAAGTAAATACATGAAAGAGGGTAGAGAGATAAGGTGAGAAGAGACAGAAAGTGAGGCTGCAAGAGAGAGACAGAAGCGGGGGGGGAGGGGGCCTTTCAAATTTCAAACACGGAGAATGTTTAAGTTCAAAAGATATTTCACTGAAAAAAAAAAAAAGAAAAAAAAAACTTTTTCACAAACTTAAAGAGCTTTCATGTGTGTGTGTGAGAGAGAGAGAGAGGACTAAGAATGAGTGACGTTGACGATGCCGATGAAAGGGCTCAGCATTTGATTCTTATTTCCTGTTGGATTTCAAAAAAGACTACAGACACCATCATTACAGCCGCACAGGCGCCTCTGACAACACGTTTTCTAAATCACGGACAAACGGGCGCCCTCCTCAGACTCAATGGTTATCTGTTGCTACGCCACGGCCGCCGTGGTGGCGATTCGGTGCACCAACTCTCAAATCATTAAAACTAACCAATGTTTAAAAAATGTCCTATGTAATATATGTCAGGATACGATGCTTACTATAAGCCTTCACCGCATATATTTTTTTCCCTTAGAATAGGACAAAATAGAATGAAACAACATATAGCCGGAAGCAAAAAATGGGGACAAGTGAAATTAGCCCTTTTTGGGGGTGTTAACAGGGAATGCCGACCATGTGCTTCATTGCTGCATACTCAATGGAGAGGCTTAAACAAGACCCTAGCTTCAAACCCAACTATAGAAGAAAAACTATACGGATAGCTGCCTGATATGGAAACCACTGCGAAGGTTGCACCAGATATAGCACTAATCGTCTGAAAATCCAACATAAAAACAAACTTGTACCAGAATAAGAAATAATTGGATGCTTAAGATATAGTTCTGTCTGTGGCATTTCACGTCTCGAGAGACGATCTTTTCCCTTTGAAACTTCTTGTGTGACTAAAGAGGCCAATCCTTGAAACACAGCTGCGGTCACAGGTTGGGCATAAGTAATAACCAGGCGCCGTTGCATTTTCACCCTTCTTTCTGCTGCTGTTGTGTATAGCATCTCCAGTCCGAGATCCTTCCTTTATGCTCTCTCTCCATGTGGATCTATCCAGTGCTACTTTTCCCCAGCTGCTAGTGTCGATTTTGAAGAGCTTCATGTCGTGTTTGAATACATCCGTATACGTAAAAGTGGACGACCAGCGGCTATCCTGCCTTCTATTAGATCACCATACAGAATGTCTTGTGGAAGTCGACCTACTGGTATTCTATGAACTTGACCAAGCCAGCCAACACAGCGGATGTCCTGGCACCCTGCTCTTCGTAGCACTTCCTCATTGGTTATTTTATCTTGCCACCTTATTTTAAAGATCCGCCTTAGGCATCGGAGGTGGAAGACATTCAGCTTTTTTTCCTGCCATGAGTAGGTTGACCATGTTTCACTTCCGTATAGCCAAGTGCTCATTACACAGGTTCGGTAGACTAGGGCTTTAGTATTGTTAGTCAGCAATATGTTGTCCCACACTCTTTTCTACAACCGTGACATGGTGGCCATTGTTTTGGCTATCCTGTCTTTATCCAGTAGAGCATTTTTGGATATGATGGAGCCAAGATAGCAAAAGTAATCCATCATTTCTAGTGGTTAACCATTAATGTTTATTTGAGGTGCAGTATTTGTGTTCTGAACTAGTATCTTAGTCTTGCTTTGACTAATATTTAAGCCGAACTTCTGGTAAGCAGCAGATAGTTTGTCATATAGTTCTAGTACACTGAAATCCGCAGTACAAACTTAAGTTTAGCAGCTAAACAAAATAAAAAGCTAGGCTGTTTGGGCCAGGAGGTATTCTTCAGCTGCAAACAATCTGGGTATTATAAATCTAAGTTTTATTTTACTTCTCACTCGTTTATCTTACAGCAGTTAATTTTTTTTTTGTTCGGATAGACTCCATAGATTGTCGGGTGGGGCGGAATCCAAAAGAATGGAAATAATCAATCACCACAAGTCACAAAAAACTGACACACCACAGCCAAGTCGGTGTCTTGGTTTTTAAGTTCTAAACAAGAGCGGGCGGCACTCTTGATAAAGATCATTCCAAGTGTTACAGAGGCAGATCTGACTCACAAAGATCGAATTTAATCAAAATTAAATCATTATAAATTGAATTTTTTTTTTAAATTGGTTCGAATCTAAGACTAAGACTGCTTTATTGATCCTTACGGAAATTTGTTGTGATTACAAGGACTCTTTTCTCATATAAAGACAACACAACAGAAAAATACACATAAATACAACAGACAACATAAAGAGTTCATTCAGCGACTACACACAGGTATCTTGGTGCATTTCATGTTCCCTGATCAATGAGTGGCGGTGATAGAGTCTGACCGAGTGAGGTACGAACGAGTTTTTGTACCGCTCCGTTCTTGTTTTGATTGACAGCTTCGCGACGACCTGGCGTAGTTCTGATGGAGCGGGTGGCCGTTGTCTTCCAAGTTTTTTTCGATTTTTCTTAGGCACTTTTGTTCAAAAAGTACCTTTAAATGTGGTAATGTTGCGAGTGTAATTTTTGAAGCTTTTTTAATGATGAGCCCTAGACGTCGCAACAGTTTAAATGAGGCGTTGCCTTGCCAACAAGTTATTCCGTATGTTAGCAGATTTTGTATAGTCGCGCCGTAAAAAGTCTCAAGGGACTTCTTGTTTAGTTTAAAGGTATTGAGTTTGTATAAAAAAAAAAAGAGTCGCTGGGCTGTTTTCTTTGTCAGAGTTCCAGGGAAGTCTGGGATTTTTGAAAATCACTTCCGGTTCCACCCAACTCTAAAACGTTTGGGAAAGTCGTCATGCTGGTAAAACAACAACAACAACAACAAAAACTCCCACGTAAACCGTGGGTCATAGAAACAGATGGGCCGCCATTGATCACTAGGGCTTTTTTTTTTTTTTTTTTTTGTCAAAGCTTATATGAGCTCTGTCTGTTAGTCGGTCTGTCTGTTTGTCTGTCAGGTTCAGAATTTTGAACATATTTTTTTCTCCCACTTCCTATTCAAGTTGAAACTTTGCACCATTATGCATTATTCCTAATAATACATGAAGCAATTAAAAAAACATTAACCAATTAGTTCATTAAATATTGGTAATTAATTAATTGAATTTGATATCGAAAAAGAGAAATAAATCTTGGTCTGGGGTATATGGTTGTAAATGAGTAGTTTTTTTTCCCTTAGATGAGCTTTTCTTTTCCCAAAGTATTTTGAAGAAATTTTTTTTTTTTAAATATATGTCAACGTAATTTTGGAATTGGCCTATAAGTGTGATGATATTTAAAAAACAAAGTCTGCTAGTGTCAATAAAAACTCATAAATGAGTCAATGAGGGTTTGAAATAATTTGTCATCATCTATTCGCAAAGTTTGAACATTGTTTCAGAAATCGTTATTACACAGAACGACTTCAAAGAATTCCCAGTCTGACAAGAGATGAACATCTCTCAATGGAATGTAGCGCTACAAGACACACATTCCTATTACATGTAAAAAAAAAAAAAAAAAGTAGTTCCCCTTTCAGACCTTGTAGTCTATAGGTCATCTGTTTCTGTGGCCTACGGTTAACAACTTCTTTACTTCTCTCCAACTCATGTCCGGTTAGAGCTACGTAGACCCAGAAGCGCCGAAGGATCCCGAAATAAAAAAATCCCAGTCTTCACCAGGATTCGAACCAGGGACCCACCGGTTCGGAAGCCAAGCGCTTTACCACTCAGCCACTGCGCCTCCTAAATCACATGTAATGACCATTTAAAAATTAAAAAAAGGTCCGATGTTGTAACTACAATGTATGTCAATAGGTTTAACAATTCGAATGTAAAGCCTACAAGTGTTCCTACCTTAAATACATGCCTACTGCTGCTCCGTTTCGGAATAGACGTTTAGGAAGGAGAAGCGGCTAAGAAGCAGCACGCTATCGAGCTGAATTCCGCTGGAGACAGTCCTCGTGCGAAGGATGATGCGGCGTCTCAGAAAGACGTTTGAATAAAACGGTGGATGCCCCTACATAGTCCAGTGGGTCGACATTTACCAGCAGCTGGTCTCCGCCAGATAGTTTTATTGTTGTATAGTTTTCACAAACACACAATGGACGCAGTTCAATAAAGGACTAGTAGAAAATAAATAAATACGAGCAACTCTCCCTTGAATGGAAATAGATTTGTTAATGTATTTACACTTACTGACGTCACTTCCAGGTGTTTGCCGGGGCGAGAGGGAGGGGGGGGGGGTACTTTTTTTTTTGTTAGCCGTATGGCACCAGTTGATGACTACCTAAGGACAATGTCTGCGTATGTGCGTGTGTGTGTGTGTGTGTGTCTAATTGGTAACAACAGAGTCTATGCTAATGAAACTGAGCTTATAATAAATAATAATAACTTAAATTAATGGAGCGCAGTTAACAAACACATAAATATAGACTCAGGCGCCGTGATAACATTAAACATGATGACACGGGAATTAAAATGACCAATCGTTAGGTAGTGTGCCAGTGTGTTTCTATGGTGACGGTGGGAAGAGGTTAGCGATTGGTTGTGAATGATGCAACATAGGTGGCACTGTCGTCTTTTGATCGGAGTTAGGACAGACGACCCCAGAACTTGAGACTGAAAGGCTGTGTTTTTTTGTAGTGAGTTAAGATTTTGTTAAAAGAAATATTATTACTAAAGTCTAGTACATTTAATTATATTTTATCAACTTGATTTTTTTTCTATATTATAAATAAAGTTCTATTTAGCTTTGTCAGCAACAGAAAGTTATGTAAGTTATTTGAAGTTTTATTAGTTCAGATATATATAACGCCTACAACTGGTCTACCAGCGATTTGGGCGTTACAAGTCAACGACCGGTAACAACACAAAATGACAAGGTTTTACACGGGTAGATCAATGGGGAGGGAGTTCATTTGGTGCGTGCACTTAAAAAGCCCGCCAACCGTAACTTTTTAGGGAGAAACGTGGCATCGCCTACTTGCATACAAGGCCAACGTTTACCCATTGTTGCGTTTCGCCTTACGCGTGTTAGCACCAGGAAAGAAAACAGGGGCGTGAAAACAAAATTGGATTGGGGGGGGGGGGGAGAGAAAAATTCTTTAATGAGAGTATATAATTAAGCAATATAAATATCGGATCGTTGTAACGAAACAAAACAACAACAAAAAAACACCTTAGTATCCTCCATCCTTTTAAGGGATTAAAAAATTTATAAATTTCTCCTTTATGTTAATAATAATAATAATAATAATCTTTATGGTCCGTATGGAAATTTGTCCTACAATTTGTGCATTACACCAAACAAAAAAAAAACAACAGTACAGCTATAAGAAACCAAAGTGTGCATTCACACCAGACTCACTCATAATTTACATGTGACAAAGTTTATACCAGATTGTTTCTGTTTAATGATTTGATTGCCAGGGGAACAAAATGATAAGCCAATGCATTTTGCATCGCAGAGAACTGATCAGTGTTGCCCCCCCCCCTTTTTTTTGGTTCCGTTACAACGATAGGTTGACCGAGATGGAAAAAGAGAGAGAGAGAGAGAGAGAAGAAAGAGGGCGGAAAAGTGTGTGTGTGAGAGAGAGAGAGAGAAATTAAGGTGAGATAGTGAGGTGAGAGGCAGAAAGTGTGTGTGTGTGAGAGTGAGAGAGAGAGAGAGAAGAAGAAGAAGAAGAAGAGAGCACCACACTGTGTAGTCAAAAAGAGAATGTAGAGAGATGCTAGACTTCACATATCAGTAACCCCCCCCCCCCCAAACTACGGCCCGCGGCCCATGACGAGGTGCTTTACGGCCTCATAACCCCAACGCATAAGTCGCATAAGAGTGTTTCCATTGTACTAGACCAGTGGTTCCCAAGCTTTTTCTTTACCCAGAACACTTTCTATAAAGCCAAAAATTACTTTCCGTTCTTATACAACACGTTAACAGATCAGATTTACATCTAACTTTTTTTGGTCATGATAATGTAAACGCCGAATGTCTTCGTGTCGGAAGATTGAAGGCGATTGAAATTAATTTACGGTATTTCAGAGTGCAGTGTTTCTCGTGCGACACACACTCCCATATGTTGCCTTTTTATATTGACCAGTGGTTCCCAAACGTTTTCCTAAACGGAACACTTCGCACATAATCAGCATTTATCTTATCTTATATAATACAGACGTTACTTCAAAAAAGAAGATGATTACGTCCTACGCGTCATGCATTCAGCCATGCATATTAACCAATGACTTAAACTCTGCCAAGTCACTGGTTTTCCTGGCTAGCTCAGGCAACCCATTCCATGCTCTAATAGCACTAGGGAAGAAGGAGTATTTGTACAAATTTGTCCTAACAAATGGGATGAGGAATGTTCCTTTATCTTTGTGTCTTTCTGAGTATTTTATTAAATTTTGTTTTTGTATTTGAAGATTATGGTTCAGTGTTTTATGTATAATTGCTACTTTACTTTTGAGGCTTCTGTCCTGAAGGCTTTCTAAATTTAGTGATTTTACTACGGGTGTTACTCTAGTCAAATGTAAATATTCATTTGTTATGAATCTCACTGCTCTATTTTGTGTATGTTACAGTTTCTTAATGTTTTCTAGAGTTGAGGGGTCCCAAACGGAGGATGCATATTCTATTATTGGCCTAACCAAGGTTAAATAACATTTTAGTTTTATGTTCTTATTTGATTTATAGAAATTTCTTTTAATAAACCCTAATGCTTAGTTTGATTTTTTTTATAGTTTCATCAATATGTGGATTCCATGACAGTTTTTCATTTATTTTGCGTTTTTAGTCTGTCTTACTGGTTTGCCATGAATAAGATAAGTGGAATTAATTTGTTTTAGTTTTTTTGTTACTCTTAACAACTGACATTTTTCTGGGTGGAAAGACATGCTCCAATTTGATTCCCATTTTTGTAATTCATCTAGTTCTCTTTGTAAAAATACCTGAGTCTTGTGTTGTTTTTATTGTTCTATATATTATACAATCGTCTGCAAATAATGACTTTTGTTCCTGAAGTAATACATTTATGTAAATTAAAAATAGTAGTTGACCTAAGACTGTTCCTTGAGGTACACCTGAGTTTACTGTTATCGGTGTTGATTTAGAGTCATTTATTATTACAGTTTGTTCTCTCCCTATCAGAAAATCTCTAATCCACTGATGCAATGGACCACTAATGCCGAAATATTTTAATTTTTTAAGCAAACTATGGTGGTGAACTTTGTCAAAAGCCTTGGAAAAATCTAGTAAGATAGCATCTATTTGTTCACCATTATCTAAACCTGTTGAAAAATCATCAGTTAGTCCTATTAGTTGTGTTTCACATGATCTATATTTCCTAAAGCCATGTTGATATGGGGTGAGGACATTATGTTTGTCTAAGTGATTTATGATGTCGCTACATATTATGTGTTCTAGGATTTTACATGTGATGCTGGTAAGTGATACTGGTCTGTAGTTTCCTGGGTCTGATTTTTCTCCTATTTTAAATAGTGGGGTGACATTAGCTTCTTTCCAGTCCTTTGGTACTCTGCCCTGGTTAAGCGATGCCTGAAAGAGTATTTTGAACACTGGGGCTAGCTCATTGCTTAGTTCTTTGAGTAATCTAGCTGGAATACCATCAGGTCCAGACGCTTTATTTGGTTTGGTGTTGGCTAATAGTTTTTGGATTCCATTTTCTTCTACTACTATATCTTCTATGTTGTCTACTTGGTTCAAATTAAGTAATATGTCTTTGTCTCCTGGGGCTGAGAATGCTGATGCAAAGTATTTGTTTAAGATGCTTGTTTTAGTTCCATTATCATTATGTATTATATTATGTTCATCTTTTAATGGTGCTATGCCTGTTGTTTCCATTTTCTTAGACTTAATGTATGACCATAGGTTTTTGTTGTTATCTTTAGATATTACATTGTTTATGTATTCACTCTGCAGCTGTCTGCTTACTTTTTGGGTTAGGTGTTTAATTTTTATATACTTTTTGTAAACTCTTTCTGCCTTAGTTTCTTTAAATTTTCTATATAGGTTTTCCTTCTGTTTACATTTGGCGGAACACATTGCTTTTTTTTCTTTTTTTTTTTTTAGAGATATTAATTCACGTGGCGACCTACTAGTTGATTATTCCAGTAGATCGCGGAACACCTATTCAGGCCTAGCAGAACACTAGAGTTAAGCGGAACACTAGAGTTCCTCGGAACACAGTTTGGGAAACACGGATGTAAACTAATACTGGCAAATAAAATTGACATCTTTGGCTCCGCCCCTTTTTCTTCTCAACTGACCCAGCAGATGTGCAGATGTACAATTTCTCAATAACTGAGTTGCCAGTATTTGTGCTATTGGAATATTTAATATTCACCAGGTGTCGCTTTTGTCATCAAGCGATACGCTGTAACACACACACACAAAATCAACATTGTGCAAAAAATTCAATACTTCTGTGTGTGTGTGTGCGTGACATGAAAGAAAGTGTGTGGTAAATTGTGTATTAGAAGTTAATTATAGTTTAGATCAAAGCTAATCTTCCACAGAGGATAGTCAAGTGTGTGACACTCATTTACTAGTTACCAATACACAAATTCATTGAATACTCTAGTCAATCCAAATGCTTCCTACTTTTTGAATTCATTTTCAAAATACGGGGAAAATTGTTTAGATTTAGTGGATAGTGCTAAGTCTCACGTCATTGCGTTCGACAGAGTGAAACTACTCTAATTAAACACCTCCTTCTCGGTTCATCTTCCTCTCTCTCCAGAGGAGGCCTTAGTACGTGGGGCGCTCAACGTGAGTCATATGCGGGGCCATGAACGAGCGTCATATTCGGGGCCATGAACGAGCGTCATGTTCGGGGCCACGAACGAGCGTCATGTGCGGGGCCATGAGCGAGCGTCATATGCGGAGCCATGAGCGAGCGTCATATGTGGGGCCATGAGCGAGCGTAATATGTGGGGCCATGAACGATCGTCATATTCGGGGCCATGAATGAGCGTCATATTCGGGGCCATGAACGAGCGTCATATGCGGGGCCATGAACGAGCGTCATATGCGGGCCATGAACGAGCGTCATATTCGGGGCCATGAACGAGCGTCATATGTGGGGCATAACTGTAACTCAACCCGAATTGTCATGCTACGAGCTTTCATGGCTAATTGGTATAAATAAAGACTTCAACGTTACTGTATTGCAAGTCTATACATTAGAATGCGTGGCAGGGGCATGTATATGATGGGCCGATGGTGACAAAAGAATGTCCCAGGGGAGACCTTGTACGACTGGTCTGCAACATCGCAACCTGTGGGCTGTGGAGACCAATAGCCTGTCGACAAGCCGTACAGACCTGGGACGTGGCAACAAGCTATTGGTCTCCACAACCCACAGGTTGCGACGTTGCAGGTCAGTATTTAGGCCTTCTGTTACGATTGGTCTCGTGTGGCTGCCTCTGTTCGCACCCCTCCCTTTTTGTAAAGGCCGCCTCCCCCCTCTCTCTCTCACACACACACACAAACAAGTAGGTCCACGTAATAAAGCAATGTATCGATATAAGATCTCTGTGCGCATGACAAAGGATTATACCACTGTACCGTAAGGCCTACCTGATAGACCTAGAACAATGCGATCTCCAGCGAGGCGCCACTTTCAGCAATCATGTCGCAAGCTTGACAAAGCCCGAGGTATTTGCCCCACCAAACAGTTTCCCTATTGTTTCGTTTGTTTGTTTCTGGTACAACTTGAAAGTGCAAACTTTTTAATTCGGCAGACGTGACTGCAGACGTGAAGCACTCAATACGCGAGACTGACGACGCCAGGCACAAGGGCAATAACCACGAATGACGTCAGCCACCCACCTATGCCAAAGCCGTAAAGTGTATGGATTTTCCCGATTCTTAAAAACTTCAGCGACATATAAAATTCACTACTAATAAGCATGGGATTTAAACTCCTTAAGCTCTAGACGGTTTATACTTTAAAAAAATTTTAGCGGTCAAGATTTCCCAGCGTGGCCAACGAGCTAGAAAATATTTTCCCAAACGATAAACATCAACTGTCAAATTTCAAAGAAAATCGTTAGAGCCGTTTTCGAGAATAGCGTCCGTCCCTTCTTGGCACACCCAGAAGGTTCCACTCCGAAAGTATGGCCTGAATTGAAATATTTTAAAACAGTGAGCTTATTCCATCAGTATTTAGATATATGCCATGGATTTTTAACGATTCTTTCCCTTACTTTAGCTTTGTCAAACTTTTTTTTTTCTACATTTACCTTGTTTTTTGGCTGGTTTTTTTTTAAAGTTTACTTTGTGTTTTTTTTTTCGACCTCGTCTGTTCTTTTTGTCCTAACCTGGAAGTATTGGTGTCTGGTAACCCCTAGATAAGCAAGACTAGATCAACTTTGACCAGTAACTTAGTGAACCGACTAGTAGATCTACGATGATAAGCTTGACTAGATAAAACCATATCTGGCAGCTTTTTATAACAGAGTTACACCAAACGATAAGAAACAGTGTTCCTATAATGTGTTCTGAACATTCTAAACGGGAGATGAAGCAATTGAAAGTCAAAGTTCCCCTTTCAGACCTTGCGATCTATAGGGCAGACGATGTAAAGGTCATCTGTTTCTGTGCACCACGGCTAACGAGGGTGTCATGTGGCCAGCAGAACAACCAAGCGCATTTACTTTATAAAAAAAAAATGTTTTTGAATGTCTATAAGTGAGAAATGCACGTACTTGCTTATTGGAAAAGTTTGCTTAATCGCAAAACTATTTTGAATAAAGCCGAACACTATTATACTTTCTATTCAGTAATCCGGCAATACTTTATATTCAATAAAATGCCTTTCTTTTAAACTAAATATCATAATTATTTTTTTTTAAAAACCCAATTATTAAAGTGTTGACCTCGACAGTTGTATCTCGGTTTAAAAATGGAGATTAACTTTGTAACGATTCGCAACGAAAAATGTTAATTGTATGTCAAGTGCTAGAAAAAAAGTAAAGAAAAAAGTAAAGTACCCCTTTCAGACCTTTTGGTCTATAGGGCAGATGATGTAAAGGTCATCTGTTTCTGTGGCCTACATACAACGAGGGTGACAATGTGGCCAGCTCAGCGACATTTACTTTTCCCCAATTAATGTCAGGTACCCATTAGAGCTCGGCGGACTCAAAATGTGCCAAAAGATCCCGAAAATTAAAAATCCCAGGCTTCACCATGATTCGAACGCGGGTCCCTCGTTTTCGAAAGCCTAACGCTTTACCGCTCAGCCACCCCGCCCCCATGCGCTAAAAATTGGCCAAATTTTAAGAGAGCGGATAAGCACAATGTGTGAATCAATGCTGATAAGATTCTGATGTAACCACGAGGAAGACTGACCTAGTTGGGGTTATGAACAAGGGCGTGAACGTGAGAAGTGTGACGGACAAGGGACAGAAAGACGTGTAGTTTAGGAGCGACCTTGTACAAGTTTGTTTCAACTGTTCAATACATTATGAGCCCACTTGTGTTTCTACATGCATCTACAATGAGCTCGAAATCTCCGTGTACTGTTAACAAAAGGTGAATATTTTCGTTCCAGTGTTATTCAGGTTCAGCATTAAGAAATGTACACGCCTACACAGGTTCAGTTTGGATTGGCTGTCTAAACGTCTCCTTTGGCGACCGTCTCCACACGAGCGCCAGGGTGAGGCCGAGAAGCCATCCCGGGGACTACTTGAAGGGCTGAAAAACGAAAGTTAAAGTGCATGAGCATACTGAATGTACTCTCGCGAGACTAACGCGCCTGAAAAAAAGTTACAAACATTCAGGAACAAAAGGACAGTAACGATTGCAGGCTAACTGTAGTTCTTCATATATCAGGGTGTGTTCTTTACTTCCGAATGTCTTGCTGTTGTGTTTAAGTGACGTGTTATAAGCCCGACAGGTTATACATAGTGTACAGACTTAATAGATGACAAGCTCGTTGTCTAATACAGGAAATCTTTTTATTCGCACGTTCCGGTTATAGGCCTACATATTTGACACAGTAGCTAAAACAATTAAGCAGAGTTTCATTGGATATTGTGTTTGCGGTGTTAAGGCCTTTTTTCCACAGTTTTATATTTCTTTCCATTTAATAGGCAAAAAACAAGCCTTGATGTTTATGAAAAACTACCAGTGCCAGAAAGCGTACATACACGCTATTACGAGGGGAAGTAGTAGCCTATATAAATGTACAACGAGGGCCACCAGGCCTACCTACAACTATCAGTGCCAGTAGAACTATATAATGTCACTATCAAGGCCAGTGGAGCTACATACACATCGCTAGGAGGGCCAGTAAGCCTACATACAACTATCAGGGCCAGTAGGGCTTCATACACATCGCTAGGAGGGCCAGTAAGCCTACATACAACTATCAGGGCCAGTAGGGCTTCATACACATCGCTAGGAGGGCCAGTAAGCCTACATACAACTATCAGGGCCAGTAGGGCTTCATACACATCGCTAGGAGGGCCAGTAAGCCTACATACAACTATCAGGGCCAGTAGGGCTACATACACATCGCTAGGAGGACCAGTAAGCCTACATACAACTATCAGGGCCAGTAGGGCTTCATACACATCGCTAGGAGGGCCAGTAAGCCTACATACAACTATCATGGCCAGTAGGGCTACATACACATCGCTAGGAGGACCAGTAAGCCTACATACAACTATCAGGGCCAGTAGGGCTTCATACACATCGCTAGGAGGGCAAGTTGCCTACATACAACTATCAGGGCCAGTAAGACTTCATACACATCGCTAAGAGGGCCAATAAGCCAACATACAACTATCAGGACCAGACGCCAATAAGTCTACATTCATAAACATAAAATGAGATCGACGAAAGGCTTCTTTTTATTTCACACAACAACAATAACATTAGTTGTTCAAGACTCAAACCCAACTATGAATCAACTAATTAGCCTTACGTAATCAAGAAAGTATCTACAACCGAGTTTCTAATTGCGGCCCCAAACAGTCTCTGGCCATAGCCACAGCTCATTGAATGTCGATACATCAAACGTAATTCAACACGAGGAGGTATTGATGAATCAGAATTGACACACTCCTCTCTGCTCTCAGACTCTACCCTCTCCCGCCTCTCACCATCTATCTAAAAAATAAAATGTATCCCCTTGACCAAGATTATAATGAATGCTGAAGCTATGAGAGGATTCAAAAAAATAAAATGTATGCCCTCGATACGGATTATAATGAATGCTGAAGCTATGAGAGGATTTAAAAATATTGTGACGATTTGCATACATTTAAAATATATTGAGATAAAGAACACTCTAGTCTAGACTCATGCATAAATACATACAAATTATACATATTATATGTAGGTACTCGCTAATTATCTAGCAAGAGAGAGAGAGTAGAGAGAGATGGTGATGATGTTAATGATATCAGTTGATGCCATTCCAAGTCAATGTAGCTGTAACAGTAGAAGAGAAGGGGGACATTGAAGTAATGTCTGTATCATATAAGATACGTCATTTCTATTGAACTGCTAAATCTTTCAGACCAGTGGGAATGGCTATATTTTGAAACTTTCACAACTGGAGAGCTTGCATTCGCAATAACCCATTTCCACTATTGGAGATTTTGACGATTACGGTAAAGTCAGCCTCACTGTGGCCAACCAATAACAAAGTGACAATCCAGCTATATTTGTAACACTATCTCTATGCCTGCCAGTCGAGCTTCGTAGCAAATCTCATTTATTACCACTAATTAGTTGCCCCATTTGTTTCTAAGTTTCAAGTTATGGAGAGAAAGTCAAATGCTTCCTTCGTAATGAAATTATTCTGTGAGCGGAAGAGTTGAAAAAAAATGTGGTTTCGCAGTGCTAAAGAGGGCACCGAAATTAACAAATACTTATACAGCTACGATTTAAAAACAAAACAAAAAAAAACTTACACCGGATACACACAAAAAAAACTAGCTATTTGTAGTTTTTTTTGTGTTTTTCGCCATGTAGGAAAATCTCCTATTAGTTTTACAATAAGAGTGTACCCTCAACACTAATCGAAACAACTCAGCTATTATACCGGAATAGATTCTAGGCGGGCAAACGATTTTCAACAGGTCTTTAAAATTAGCAGAGTAATAACTTGTTTCCCCCTTTCAAAATAGTTTTGTGCTAAGTTGTTTTTTTTTATGTGTACAACTGAAGATTTATTAGTACCATATCCTAGTACAAGTACAATTTTTTTTTTAATCGTGTGGCAGACGACAAAACAAGATCCGGTTGAAACACAATGAAGATCATATCACGTGATCTCTAGTATCTTGTATTTTGAACAGATAGATTGGTATCAATGTGTAAACGATAGCTAAGTCGTCTGCCCTAGTTCAACAGTTTATTTACATTAAATATAGCCTACATAGCCCCACCCCCACCCCCACGCCAAAAAAAAAAAATCAAGTTCGAGATTCAAACTCGAAAACCTCGCTTAACATCAGTCGGTGACAACCTCCTTGGATTCAAATGGTGTTTGTTGTTGTTGTTGTTTTCTTCTATTATTTTAATTATTTGCATTCCTCACTAATCTTCGGACTCGAAGACCAGCCTCATTATTATTTTAATCATTTATCGATAATAAATAATAATAACTTAATAATTAATCATACATAAATTCTGATCAGCTTTCCATTTTAGTAACTAATATTAGATGTGGCTTGTATGTATAGAAAGAGGCGGCGGGGAGGAGGGTGGATGGGGGGGCACATGTCTCAAAATGGCAACAACCAGAAAGTGACTCACAATAAACATAAAACACACTTTAAAAAAAAACACACACACAATCCTGCCGTCACTGTTTCTGTGAATGTCCCGGTAATTCCATAATCACGAATAAAACACACAAGTCAATAAACAGCCGAATGCACAATTTAAAGCACTAGAACCACGGACCTAAATAAATACACCGAAACTGGACTAGGCTCTAATCTCTTATCAAAATAAGCAATTGCTATCTAAGCACGTGTAGTTTAGCAGTTTAAAAAAAGGAAAACATGGAGAGATAGTTCTAAATAAGTAGATCTACTATTCTATACAATTGGATGAAAAGCGGATTTTCTAGAAACAAAAATTAGACTTCTGTATTCAAAACTTAATATATCCCCAAGTTTCTTCGTTCAAAGTGTGAATTGAATTAGCGTTCTACTTCTCCTGACAGATTGACAACGATTTAAGCTTAAATAGCGTAGACTAGACAGCATAAAAATTAACTTTAAAAAAAAAAGAATAATTAGAAGGCCTTCAAGACCAGTCCAGACATTTATAACTACACAAAAAATTGTTGAGCCGAGGTATGTGGTGTCTCCACAGATTGACTTGAAGTTACGTAGGAAAAAACCAACAACAAAGTCACGGAAGTTTTACTTATAGATCTAAATACCCCCCAACACACACACACACACACGCTTATACATACACGTGAGAACTATTGCAATTGGTTGATTTGATACAGCACCCCCTTGGTGTAATAAGGTTCTCGTCGGGAGAGACTGCTTGTTTTTTTTTTCTCCCTTTTGTTTGATTGGCGGATGAATTCATTCATTGGCCGCAATACCATAGCCTCCTTTTTTTCAAAGCAAGAGCCGGTTTAAGTTTATGGGAGACTACACTGGGACCACTTTTTACAAAGCTTATATCAACTTATTCTATATGTCTGGTAAAAAAGTTTGTACACCTTATTTCTCCCACACCCAATTTCGGATCAAGCTGAAATTTTGCACTATTATTTCTTTTACCTGACAACACAAGAATCAATTTTTAAAATTAATTAATTAGTTAATTAACTATAGGTAATTAATTATTTTGTGTGGTATCTTGAGCAAGGGAAAGAAATCGTACTTTTTACCAGATACACAGAGTATATTTAAGCTTTGTAATTATTTTTAGAACCCATCTGTTATGGAGTGTGTATGTGTTTCTGTGGTGACGACGGAAAGAGGTTAGCTATGCAGGGTGAATGATGCAATATAAGCGGCATTGTCGTCAGCTGTCTTGTGTAGGGAAGACTACTCGATATTGCCAGACTGAAAAGACGCGTCACTGTCGTGAGGTTGATTTTGTTCAGAATATCATTTTATATAATGAATAAAATCTACTACATTGATTTCATTGTATCTCAAGTTGAATTTAGTTTCCAATGAGGAAGTGCTACAAAGAGCAGGGTGCCAGGACATCCGCTCTGTTATCAGCAGCAGACGCCTTGGCTGGCTTGGCCACGTTCCACGTTCGTAGAATGCCAGTAGGTCGACTTCCACAAGAAATTCTGTATGGTGATCTAATAGAAGGCAGGAGAGCCGCTGGTCGTCCACTTTTACGTTTTACGGATGTATGCAAACGCGACATGAAGCTCTTCAAAATCGACACTGGCAACTGGGAAGAGGTGGCACTGGACAGATCCACATGGAGAGAGAGCATAAAGGAAGGGTCACAGATTGCAGATGTCATACACAACAGAAGCAGAAAGAAGGGTGAAAATGCAACGGCGCCTGGTGGTTACATATGCCCAACCTGGGATCGCAGCTGTGTATCAAGGATTGGCCTCTTTAGTCACACAAGAAGTTGCAAAGGGAAAAGATCGTCTCTCGAGACGTAAAATGTCACAGATCTCAAGTTGAATTTAGTTTATATTGTGATATTTACTTTTGTTCACAAAGAAGTTATTCAAGTTATTTCAAGGTTTTATAAGTTAAACTATATTACGCCTACAACGGTTTAGCTGTCTACCAGCAGTTTGGTGCTACAAGTCAACGGCCGTCAACAACAACATCCAATCTATTACCAGAGCATGAAAGAACTGCCCATACAACAATCATTGTGACATGTTGCTACTTGTAAACTTTTATCCAATGCAAAGTCTGAAAATAAAATAGAAATAGCCCCAAAATACAGAGATTATTTTTTTCCCTTACAAATAACTTGGATTTTTAAAAAATAGTAAAAAAAAAAAACGCAGATCTTTAAAAGTGTTTCCTGAAACTAGGAACATGTTTGGAAAATATTGCGCCTGTCTTTTAGACGTTAAACTGAAACCCTGGAGCTTGCCACTACCAATGGACCTCATTCACCAATCGTAAATAAACACATTAAGCCACGTCATCATATTGATAAAACAATGAAAAATACGTATCACGTCACAGCCAGTATGAATAACATAATTTGTATAGAAGATATAGAAAATCGCGTGGCTAAATGTTGTTTGTTTACGATTGGTGAATGAGGTCCATTGGCCATGTATACAACAGTTTTGAACACAATCGCATGATAATCTTAGCTCTTGTACGAATATACTCATGCGCAAAATATACACTTCACTTTCTTAAATACATGTTGAAGGATCAATAATGCTTATAATAATAAAAAAATGAAAATCGGAAGTGCCGGGTATAGATGGAAAAGGTGCGATTTGTATTGAACAGTCATTCTTTGTTTCTATTTCAGTAAGTGTTGTTTGAATATTACCAGCTACTCGGTTTGACTGATAGCGAGGCCACAAAGGAAGACCAAACTCAACTGAAAGTCGTAGTCTCTACACTTCAGATATTTTTCATTCACAGATAACTCAAGATGTCTGCTTCTTCAGACACTGGTTAATATTTAATAACAGATTAGCAAAGTTTTTATCCCAAAGGTGTATTAACAATGGGGGCTCCACTAAGTAAATGTGTTTAATTAAGGAGCATCCTCACTGGAATTCTACTAAATACACATTTTTTAAAAAGGGGGCAGTGAAATTGGGATTACTTTTTTAATCGAGGCAATCACACAGGCATTCTGCTAAGTACACTTTTAATCGGGGCAATCATACTGGCATTCTGCTAAGTGCACTTTTAATCGGGGCAATCATACTGGCATTCCACTAAGTACACTTTTAATAGAAGCAATCATACTGGCATTCTACTAAGTACACTTTTTATCGGGGCAATCATACTGGCATTCTACTAAATACACTTTTAATCGGTGCAATCATACTGGCATTCTACTAAGTACACTTTATAAGGGGGCATACACACTGAGATTCTACTAAGTATACTTTTTTTTTGTTCAAAAAAACATTCAAACTGGGGTAATCATACATTCTACTAAGTACACTTTCTTTTAGTGGGAATTCATACTGGGATCCGCTATGTCAACTTTTTAAAAAGGGGGGGGGGGGGGTCACACTAGGATTCTATTAAGTACACTTTTAAAGGGTGCATACACAATGGGATTCTACTAAAAAATCTTTTTAAGGGGCCATTCACACAGAGATTCTACTAAGTACACTTTTTGTGTGTGTTCAATTGAACATTTTTACAGTGTGTCAGTGCAGTGTGTCTCATGCGAACACAATTCGAGTGTCCTGTTTTGCAATAGTGTCACTTTTGCATCCCGTCACTACTTGGGAGACGAAGAACAGACAAAAGACACAACTACAATATTAGAGTCTCTTAATAAATGGATCATTGATAGGCGGAAGTGAATAGATGAGGAAGTCATTGACCATAACATCAGTGAAACACGCGAGGAGGGGGGAGGGGGAGCTCCACTAAAGCAGAATTACGTGGCGACATCTTGTCCGAAAGTAGCTGCAGTCAAAGCCTACAGCATGTACATAATAGCCAGCGTACAGCATACATACCATAGCCAGCGTACAGCATGCACATAATAGCCAGCGTACATAATACATACCATAGCCAGCGTACAGCATGCACACAATAGCCAGCGTACAGCATACATACATTAGCCAGCGTACAGCATACATACACTAGTCAGCGTACAGCATACATACACTAGTCAGCGTACAGCATACATGCAACAGTCAGTGTACAGCATACATGCAACAGCCAGCGTACAGCCACATACAACAGCCAGCGTATGCAAGGCCTTCATTCAACTGCAAGCGTACAGCATGTATTCAAAAGCAAACGTACACCGCACTTTCAAAAACCTTCTACTGAAAATACATACGTACATCCAGCGTACAGCATACACATAATAGCCAGCGTACAGCATACATACACTAGTAAGCGCACAGCATACATACAACAGCCAGAGTGCAGCATACATGCAACAGCCTGTGTACAGCATACATACTACAGCCAGCGTACAGCATACATACAACAGCAAGCGTATGCAAGGCCTTCATTCAACTGCAAGCGTACAGCATGCATTCAAAAGCAAGCGTACACCGCACTTTCAAAAACACTCTACTGAAAATACATACTAGGCTTCTTAGGTTGACTTCGGTCCCGGCAGGACATCCTGGTGCATTAACCCATCCCTAAGTCCATACTTCATTATGCAATATGATGTGAGATTTTCTACAAGAAAAGAAATACCCCCCCCCACCCCCAAATCAAGGCAGTAGAAAAATATAGAGGGGGATGTCATTACCACCTATGGGTGCCCTAGAGTTTGAGTGACAATTTTTAAAATCAATTCAATAATTTAAAATGAGTTGAAAATTCAATTCGTCCCTGTGTGTATTTCGGTGTAAATCTATGGCAGCCGACTAGCAGATGTGAAGCTAATTCAGAATGTGTGACATTTACTACAGGTTATGATGTACAGAATTCATTGAACACAGGCCGGCGCGTGCATCGAGAACAAAATAAAGAATAGCTTACACCACAGGCAGACGTAATTACAACAGGTGGCTTGTGGGTAATGTAACTAACTGTCAATAACTTCCTGTACCACAATTCCTACTAGAACTTTACACACATGAGAGCTGGAGCAAAATAGTGGAATCATTATCATATGGAAATGTGTGTATGAATAAATGTATCAATCTATCTAAATTGTAGTAAGCCTACCTCTAATTAAAAGTAATTGGTTATCATTATAAAAAAAAGGCGGCAAAGATTCACTACAAGAAAAACAAACTATTATTTACATTGGGTTTTCAACACAAAGAACTAGAGTAAATCAGCATACGACAAACGGCGGGAGATCACTCTTCACAAGACGGACCAAGATCTATTTCAATCTTCAAGTTACTATAATCTACTATTTATGTATAACTTCATCAAGTTTTATACTAAATTGTTTAATCCCTTTCGTACCCAACGTGTATGTGAAATGTGAAAATTAAATATTTATAAATCTATCGCTCTATCAATCTATCTAGACTACACATTGGTTAGGGTTGAAACAGCCAGGGTACGCTGTTCTGCCTCATCGTGGCACCTGGGTGAAAACGGCTACTTGAGGGGGTAGCTAGGCTAAATGAATGGCGAAACATAACTCCCGTGGGGATGCCCACGGGTAGACGAGAGTCCACCTCTTGCACGGGCGGGGTTGTAAAAAAGTCCCCACAAACCTGTCACACATCCATGCGCTGTTCCTCAAAGGGACCGTTACATAAATGGCGAGTCCCCCACGGTTAGTTTGGTATAACGAAGGAAAATGGCGGAGGCTCCCGGTGTCCTCGTCCTTCGGCCATTTGCAGCCAAGCATGCGTCGGGGGCCAAAGGCATTGGAAACAGCAATGCTTTACATAGGCATTGACTCAGGTCTCTCTCAAACAGAACTCTGTTCATACAGGTTTTTTTTTTTTTTTTACTGTTTGGCGTCCAAACAGGTTTTTTTTCAAACTTAGGGCTCGAAGGGCCTTCGGCTCAGCCCTTGGACATCAACAAGGGTTGAAACAGAGCAGTTCCCCATCTCCACGCAGCTGGTGTGACCAAACGGACGGCAAATATCCAACGCAGGTTATGCCAGGATGTAACACTGTGTGCTGCGAGCTGCTTAAATAGCACATGCTTCTGATTTTTTTTTTCACCTCCGTAGACTCATCCATGTTTGAGTATAGCCGCAAAGGAGGCGGAGATTTAGATTCAGAGTTTCCCTTCTCCGAGGTGGGTAGCTAGCCAAGGCTAACAAGTGATGCTTTCTGGTTCAGGCGCCCAGTTGTTCCCCTTTGCCCCATCTCCAGTCAAGTGATAAACAGTTTCACTGGACTCAGTATCTGAGCCACACATGAAAGTCAGGGGCGGGGGCTGTCAGAAGCTACGTATGAAGCATGCCAATGGAAGCATTGAATGCGGACCGTGACAGCTCAACAGGGCCGGATTTAGACTTGATAAGACCCTAAGATTTTTTAGATGAGGGGCCCCCTTGTAATCAACTTAAGCAGGGGCGCACTGGGTGCCAAATCGGCCCGGGCTTTTCAATATAATCAGGCCTATTAATTGCATATCATATGATGACCATCCTATTGTTGGCCAACCTGTCCTCAAAATCATTGTTAAGTTTGAATATCGATAACTGTACGTATGCATACATTGAGCTCTATATTTTTATAAGAAATATAGGTATGTTGCATTTTAATCGCCAAGTGTGTAGGTCCTAAAAGGAGGACAGATGTAAACCGCGAAAAGAGAATCTAAATTGACCAGCCGCGGACATTGATTGGTTAAGTCTGCGCTGAAATACGGCACTCCTATTTAATCTCTGAATTCAAGACAAGTCTTAATCCATAGACTTAAAAGTTCAGTGCGAAATAGGTTTATAGATACATTTTTCTGTCATACAGGCTGTCATTGATTGAATAGCAGAAAGAGAACATCTGTCTAGAGGTTGATCTATTTAAGCAAGAGTTACCAAAACCCAGACTGTATCAGTGTATAAATGAACCACTGAAAATAGCAAGGCTCACTAAAATATAAAATTGAGAGTAGTGCTTACTGGAGATTTTTCATCAAAAATGTTACCGCAGTAATCTGCTCCTTTTTTTTACAGTATAACTTTGAAGATACAGTTAGCATTCTTGAACCAACATATTACAGTAACATATAAAAGGACAAGTGATATTGAGAAATATGGGCTCTATATAATGAACCCTTCAAAAGTGAATACAATCAGACCAGGAAGACTGGAAGAGAGCTATAAATAGATTGTCAAGGATGGTAAATTGAAAGTGCACTGTTGATAACTTATCACCTTAAGAGGAGAAGTTTTCTTTGTATTAACTCTGATTTACTACTGGTAGTTAATTACCTGTTGGTTCAGATGTTTTTAGCTACTCCACTGTCTAATACTTCCTGTGCTTTGATATTTTTTTAGACATTTTTTTTTTCTGCAGTACTATAAAGTGCAGAGAAATTAGCGTAGAGCTTTTTAAAAATACATAGATTACCCACAATTCCAATATTCTGTACACCCAAACACTAAAAAAAAACTTGCTATTTATAGTTATGAACCCTAGATGAAAATCTCCACTAGGTCACAAAAATCTGATCTCTATAAAGCACTATATAGAGGAGGCAGAAGATGTGGGCTGTCTATGGTCACATTCTCTACAGCTGAGCCTCAGCCTCATCACGTGAGAATATGTGGTAACTAAATACATGTGTGACAAGTGATTGTTTTAAAAAATGCAATAAGCCAGTAAAACAGTACAATAAGAGAAATGTAACAGTACAGTGAGAGAAATGTAACAGTACAGTGAGAGAAATGTAACAGTTTAGAGAGAGAGAGAGAGAGAAATGTAACTACAATGAGAGAAATCTAACCGTTCAGAGAGAGAGAAATGTAACAGTACAGTCAGAGAAGTGTAACAGTTCAGAGAGAGGAATGTAACAGTACAGTAGGAAAGTGTAGAACAAAGTAAGGAGAGTAACTCTACAGTGGATGTAACAATTTAGTAATGTAGATATTAGAATATCCATAATCAAAAGTGTCACAAGCTGAAAAGTGGCCTAACTTTGAGCCAAAAATCAATTGCAACCAAAATGATTTTGTTCACTAGAAGAAAAAAACAGAAACCAAACAGTGGATAACATTCAGGAATACTAAACCCCATGCTAAAAAATATTTTGAATAATATAATGCAAACAAAATTAATAAATGTCTCACTAGATTGGCAATGCAGACAAAAAAAAGTATTTTAAAATAATATAATTTTATTTTTTTTAAAAAGATAAAAGTGCATAAATAAAATCAATAAATCATCTGACCCAAAAACTTAGTTGACAGCTGGAGAGGGAATTTATAAGTCCTCAATAAAACTGCTAAGGATAACAATAAAAATCTGTGGTCATACTTTAAATCTAAGAAAACTGAAACAACTTACATAGTAGTCATTATGCTAAGATTATTATGAAAATGAAACCAACTCAACACTCTGAATCAACATTCTCAGATTCGTGAGTAAAACAACGCCCCTGCTTATTTGGATGAAAAATGAAAACATAAGAGACACATAGAAGAAATTAACTTTCAACCAAATAAAGTGTCCAGGCTTGCGACATCGAAGATAGATTACCCAAAGCATGATAAAGTAAACATACTGTTGCCAGTAGTGAAGAAAAAAAACAAAAAAAACATAACTCAACACGTGGAAATAAATTTTAAAATGTCTGAAATTTACAAGTCAAGATATGTTACAAAAACTAAAAGGCCCACTACCTAACTGACATCAATGGCCTACCTAACTGACATCAATGGACTACCTAACTGACATCAATGGCCTACCTAACTGCATTAGCCCTAGAACAAAAGTTAGACTATTCGCTGACGATTGTATAGTGTAGTAGAGATCAATTAGAAATTACACTAGATGTATTCAAACCATTTATAATTTAAACAAAATCAACCAAACAAGGTATTACCAAAAGTAATTTCTACAGATCAATAAATAATGTTAAGCTAAAATATTCTATATATATATATATATATATATATATATATTATATATAATTATATGCCTTTTAACTTAAAACCAATATTACAATATAATATATACGTAATGCATCCTTCTGCTTCTGTTGTGTATGGCATCTGCAATCAAAACCTTCCTTTATGCTCTCTCTCCATGTGGATTTATCCAGTGCTACTTTTCCCAGTTGCTAGTGTCAAT
Organism: Biomphalaria sudanica; assembly: GCA_036873155.1. Classification (NCBI taxonomy): domain Eukaryota; kingdom Metazoa; phylum Mollusca; class Gastropoda; family Planorbidae; genus Biomphalaria; species Biomphalaria sudanica. The sequence goes on along the minus strand of JAZGLO010005497.1, from coordinate 453,246 downwards.
TTTGAAAAGCTTCATGTCGTGTTTGCATACATCCATATAACGTAAAAGTGGGCGATCATTTCATATGATCAAGTAAACCAGGGTAGTAGAGCCTACTTAGTAGTACTAATAGAATCTATATCTATATAATGTATATAGTCTGTCACAAGTTCTTCTTGTTGATGTAGGTGCTAGAATGTGCTATAGGTGCTCATGTTGAAGATAGTGCTAATTTGTTGATGGCGCTGAGAAGTGCTAAATTTGTAGACTCTTTCTTGAGATGTCAGATGTAACAATAAGTTACTGTGACATGTCGGGGATTCTATAGATGTATATCTCTAGATCTAAATACTATCTTAGAGTTTGAATAAGTGAAGATCCTTTTAAATCAAATACAGAACTTAAATTCAAAAACTAGGAATCACTGCAATGTACAGTATTTACAATGGTAAACTGTATCAGAAAAATATTCAAATTTACTACAAGATTTAATACAAATACAAGACTCATCTCTACTAATTCTAACTCAAAACTAATGTACGTCTTTACAAGATTTTCATTCCAGACTGACTTTTTCTTTATTCTCGCTCCCGCGTGTTCATTTGACCTTTAGTATGACACTTTGGCTTAACCAATGAAATCACTTCCTACAACCAATCAAATAATTTTCAATCAAGTGTCAAGCTTGTATTTTAGTGATAGGCAGGTGTCTGCTTACATCCGAGGTTGACCTTAACCTAGACTTGGGTTTATTTTAAATTATTTAATATTTTAAATTAATACCTGATTATTTCAAATTGATACATTGCATAGTCAATATAGATATTTAATTAAATGTAATACTGGTAAGCCTTTGTCGGATCTAACCCTAGATTTATATTATATTAATTTACATGATCTTTGACTATTCCAGACTAACTATATACTAGTATAACTAGATTTAGATAAATATAACTAGTAACTAGAGCTTGAGGGGTATATTCTATATCTATCTATATTATTCAATCATTATTAAATTATCTAGTCAAATCTAGTCTTAAGTACTCTTACTGGTATTAAATTAAATGATCTAGTAATCTAGTCTTTGTTTTAAAATTTATTATTTAAATGATTATCTTGATCTCATGTATTAATCTATGGACTCGAAGACAAACCTTATTAATATTGTTATTATCTAGATCTAGTAGACTTAGTTATAGTAGACCTATAATTTATAACTTCATTCTATATCTTTAGCTACATTTAAAGTTTTTTACTGTAATTTATATACTTATGTATAATAATTATATTTATATATAAATCTAGGTAATCTATGAACTAGATCTAATATATTTAATAAATAATAATACTATTAAAAATATAGATCTAATGAGCATTCAATTTATTATAACATATACTGACAATACTGTATAAAAAAGTATATTTGCATAGATTAGATCTACATTAATCTAGATCTATAATATTCTATTATAATCTGTATTTTTTTTAACAAACTTATAATTTAATATAATCTAGCTAGATTTAAGTCTCTAAGTCCTAAGTAGATATGATATATATATATATATATATAATTATTATATAGATACTAAAATAGTTTTATATAGATTAGATCTAACTGCTAGCTAGATCTATATTATTCTATAATTATATAGAATTTAATCTAGACTCTTAACTCTTAGTAGAAGATAAAAAGATTCCAGAATTCTAAATCCATAGGCATAGTCGTATTCATAGTCGGCTCTAAATCTATAGTGACTTATAGTAAGTTTAAAGTTATAATCTATAGTCACTATAACTTTAGATATAGATCTAGTCTAGATTACTCTAGTCACTGTAGATTAGTATACAATATTGTATATATATATATATATATATATATATATATATATATATATATATATATATATATATATATATATATATATATATCTTATCTTGCTACAGAGCAGGGTGCCAGGACATCCGCTCTGTTATCAGCAGCAGACGCCTTGGCTGGATTGGCCACGTTCGTAGAATGCCAGAAGGTCGACTTCCACAGGACATCCTGTATGGCGATCTGATAGAAGGCAGGAGAGCCGCTGGTCGCCCACTTTTACATTATACGGATGTATGCAAACGCGACATGAAGCTCTTCAAAATCGACACTGGCAACTGGGAAGAGGTGGCACTGGACAGATCCTCATGGAGAGAGAGCATAAAGGAAGGGTCAAAGATTGCAGATGCCATACACAACAGAAGCAGAAAGAAGGGTGAAAATGCAACGGCGCCTGGTGATTATATATGCCCAACCTGCGATCGCAGCTGTGTATCAAGGATTGGCCTCTTTAGTCACACAAGAAGTTGCAAAGGGAAAAGATCGTCTCTCGAGACGTAAAATGCCACAGATATATATATATATATATTAGGCAAGATCCTGTTTCAGTTCATTTATTTACCGATATAAATACTTCATTAGTATAGTCGAGAGTCTAGAGATTTATATACTTTATAATTAGTATATTACTGTATTAACTGTATATAATATAGATTTACATTTAGAATTAGATTACATATATGATATATGTATTTAATATAATTTAAATTTAAAAATAACTTCTTTTTTTAACAATTATTATTATTAATATTATGATTTATACTATAATTTATAGTTATAGATCTAGAGTCTAGACCTAGAAGTAGACTAGTAGAAGAGATCTAGATATAATATCATATAGATTAGATTTTAGATCTGGATTAATTCGTCCCATGTTCGATGGACTGCTTTATTTATATCTAGTACTTTACCTTCCAATGCTAGATGTAGATCTAAGTTTGGAATTATGCCTTCATTGACAATAAGTCTATAATTCTAAAAGTTGTATAGCCTCAATAGTCAATCTTTCACTGCAGTTGATCTAGACTCTAGACCTAGATCTATATCTAGGTTTAGATCTAGTATTACATAAGTTCATTCCCTTGTGAAGGGAAGGGTTTATTGTTTAAAAGAAAATATGTACAGTTATTCGTATATATCCTTATGTTTTTTAAGAGTAATGAACAAAAACTATAATTTATTTAGTTTATTTATTTTATTTAGGTCTATCTTTTAAGTGTTTATGTTCATAATTTAAAATCTGTATTTTGAAATACACTAATTTTAGTTCCATTCTGTGATACACCCCCATGTTCTTTTTAAAATAAAGATCAAGAAGTAGGCAGGGACTATTTCTGACTTTCAAAATGAAGATAAGAACATACATTGAACATTCACATTGACAACAATATTATTCAATATAGAATCTAGATAGAATAGTCTAAATTAATTAGATAAAAGTTGATTTAAAATATATATATAGATCTATACTCTCGATCTATGTATTTTAGATCTAGATGATCTATATAAATCTAAACTTATAGATCTCCTTAACTTAGATAACAAGAATTAGATTAGATCAAGCATAGATAATATTATAATTTTATATTATTATAATAAGTTTAAATAAGTTATAACTAAATCAGCCAGGATAAGGAGGCTTAATAAGGTCGTCTTCGATTATAATTTTATAATAGTCTGTTAAATAGATCTAGACAATCTAGTCTATATATAAATTATAATAAAGACTAGACTACACTAGATCTAGATCAAGACTCATTATTAGTAATTATATTTATATACCAGTATTACAGTAAGAGTTAGTAAGAGTAACCATGGCAATGGGGTCTCTAGTAAAAATTGCTAAAACTTTACGTACTCATTGGAAAAAATCCACATTGGCTGTGTGTCTCACAATATATGGATGCAATTACATGAGAAACAGACACAAGTTAGTTAACATTTTTAATGTCTTTTAGAATAATTTAGATCTAGACTAGTACTGTCTCAGTTACCTGTAAGTTATCTATATATAGTTATAAAAACTACAGATATTAGCACAATAGAGAGAGGTTTACAATTTATTTATGGGTTGTTCATTTTAAAATATAATTACATTTTTTAAACAATTATTTTCTTTCAAATTTCTTGTAGAGACAACCTGTTACGAAGACACTTTTGTCAAGAAGCACTGGTAGGCTATGAAGTACTACATAGGCTTATAAAAAACTACAAGTACTTAGAAATAAAACCAACCAATAATATTATTTGTATTTCTAGCTAAAGTTTTAAGCTTTAACTTTAAATGTTTTAAAACTTTTATTTTTGTTTCAGAAATATGGGAGAGAAAATATTGCACTGCATCAGAGGCCTAGACGTGTCACTGTATTTCTTAACCCTGCTGCTAACAAAGGGTAAGATTGTAATTATGTTTAGTTTTTAGACAACATACTTTAACATTTTTATATATACAAGTAGATTTATTTCTTTGTTGAAATTTCAATTTGATTTTTGAGTTGTCACACAATATTTTTTTTTCTAGAAGAGCAAAGAAAATATTTGAGAAGACGGCTGCACCAATTCTTTATCTGGCTGGGATTGAAATAAATCTAATTGCAGTAAGTTAGTTTTACAAATCAATCATTCAATATTTAATTAAAAAGGGACAGCTTCATACCATCAACTTGACAGTAATTGTTGCAATGCATTGATGATTTAGTTGCATCATCAGTTAGCTGTGTTGTAATTATTTAAAGTTTTAGTTAAACCATGTCTGCTGTGCTATTATTCTGTTTTTTGAGAGATCATATCTATATAGATGCAATGGAGAATGCTTCCTTTCCAATATATTTTTACCTAACATTGTTTAAAATATTTGAATAACAGACAGAATATGAAGGTCAGTTGAAAAAGTACATGACCGTGTTGGATCCTAAAGACACTGATGCTGTGGTCATTGCAGGAGGTGGAGGGACACTCTTGGAGGTAAAATATTTCTACAATTAGGGAATTTAAAATAAGCTCTGAAATATTTATCTGTACTTTTACAATTTTCTCGCCTTCTGAAAACCTTGCTTAACACAACACATCCAACTCAAGAACCTGACAACAAGATACTTTACTAAGTAAATAAATAAATAACAGCCCATACCACACAATTGGCAACACAATAAACTGACTACATTCTTGAGGGCTCACATTGTACTGCACTGTCCTTGCTGTCCTGGACTCAACTTCTCTTTCTTACACACTGTCCCTCTGGTCCACTAAGGCACTCGATCATGACCTTAGCACAGGTCATATTTGCGTATGGTAGTAGTACTGTCCCTTGTCTATTGACAATCATTGACCTGTCATTAGCCTGAGTCACATTCACATGTGTAAGTAGGTTACACATAGGTTACACACACATTAACCCTATCGCGCCACCACTGGGTTTACAAAAGTACTTTTAATTCTCTGCTTCTCCTGAGAAGTTTATTAATATTTATTGATTTTCATTACCTGTCAATCCAGTTTTTTTTTCTTTCTGGATCACCATCTTGCACAATGTATCTAATAAAAGTAACCCTTTCATACCTGAAAATCCATAGATAAGATAGTGTTGAGGTCATCTGTTTGACGGTTACCGAGGGCGTCATGCAGCTATCATTTAGCCTCGCACCCACAGCACTCTCAATGTATCTCTATGACTTAACAGAAATACTTTGTGCTTTGTATTTCCATTTCAAGACTTATTAATTGTTATTTATTGTACACTTTTGTAAACATTTTGGGGGGGGGGGGGGGGGGGGCTCGTTGGCTGAGTGGTTAAGCACTGGGCTTCCAAACCTGGGGTCCTTGGTTCAAATCTCACAAAGACTGGAATTTTTAAGGCACTCCTGAGTCCACCCAACTCTAATGGGTACCTGACTTTAGTTAGAGAAAGTATAGACATTTGGTTGTTGTGCTGGCCACATGACACCCTTTTCACTAATTCTATAAGAAATAGTGAACATTTCAGATAGTAAAATTAATCATTTTCATAAATACATTTTCTCTCTTTTTTTTTTGGCAAAGTGTAACGCAAAAGTAGTTAACAAAAATTCTTCCACCTTTTTTAAAGAGATATTCTAATGATTAGATATATTTTTTGTTATTTTCCTTACAATTGTAATATCTTTAACCGTTAGTCCCTTAGTCTGAGTGGTAAACCACTTGACTTCTAAACCAAGAGATAACCATAGATAAACACCAAAACCTTAAGGACATAAATGAGCTTTTCATAGAAACTTTACACAACCTAAGTTTAGATCAAATCATTAAAAAGCCAACTAGATTAAACAACACATTAGATCTCTTCTTAACCAACAGACCCGGATTAGTAGTTGATTATGATATTATCCCTGGTCTATCAGACCATGAGATCATAAAAATACACAGTCAGATAAAAGCAGTAGCCAATACAAAAACCAAAAGAAAAATCTTACTCTGGAATAAATGTAACCTAACACAACTACACCAAGCTGCATTAAACTTTCAACAAACATTCTTATTAGAAAAAGACATTAACCAACCAGTCGATGACCTCTGGAATTTCATTAAAAACCATCTTAAAAGCATTATAGAAAATCATATACCAACTAAATACACATCAAACAAAATAAATAAATGCTGGTTTAATAATAGACTAAAGAAGCTTTGTAAACAGAAGGAAAACCTATATAGAAAATTTAAAGAAACCAAGGCAGAAAGAGTTTACAAAAAGTATATAAAAATTAAACACCTAACCCAAAAAGTAAGCAGACAGCTGCAGAGTGAATACATAAACAATGTAATATCTAAAGATAACAACAAAAACCTATGGTCATACATTAAGTCTAAGAAAATGGAAACAACAGGCATAGCGCCATTAAAAGATGAACATAACATAATACATAATGATAATGAAACTAAAGCAAACATCCTAAACAAATACTTTGCATCAGCATTCTCAGCCCCAGGAGACAAAGACATATTTCTTAATTTGAACCAAGTAGACAACATAGAAGATTTAGTAGTACAAGAAAATGGAATTAAAAAACTATTAGCCAACACCAAACCAAATAAAGCGTCTGGACCTGATGGTATTCCAGCTAGATTACTCAAAGAACTAAGCAATGAGCTAGCCCCAGTGTTCAAAATACTCTTTCAGGCATCGCTTAACCAGGGCAGAGTACCAAAGGACTGGAAAGAAGCTAATGTCACCCCCCTATTTAAAAAAGGAGAAAAATCTGATCCAGGAAACTACAGACCAGTATCACTTACCAGCATCACATGTAAAATACTAGAACACATAATATGTAGCAACATCATAAACCACTTAGACAAACATAATGTCCTCACCCCATACCAACATGGCTTTAGGAAATATAGATCATGTGAAACACAACTAATAGGACTAATTGATGATTTCTCAAAAGGTTTAGATAATAGTGAACAAATAGATGCTATCTTACTAGATTTTTCCAAGGCTTTTGACAAAGTTCACCACCATAGTTTGCTTAAAAAATTAAAATATTTCGGCATTAACGGTCCACTGCATCAGTGGATTAAAGATTTTCTGATAGGGAGAGAACAAACTGTAATAATAAATGGCTCTAAATCAACACCAATAACAGTAAACTCAGGTGTACCTCAAGGAACAGTCTTGGGTCCACTACTATTTTTAATTTACATAAATGATTTACCAAATTGCATTACTTCAGGAACAAAAGTCAGATTATTTGCAGACGATTGCATAATATATAGAACAATAAAAACAAAACAAGACACAGATATTTTACAAAGAGAATTAGATGAATTACAGAAATGGGAATCAAATTGGAGCATGTCTTTCCACCCAGAAAAATGTCAGTTGTTAAGAGTAACAAAAAAACTAAAACAAATTAATTCCACTTATCTTATTCATGGCAAACCAGTAACACAGACTAAAAACTCAAAATACCTAGGTGTTATAATAAATGAAAAACTGTCATGGAATCCACATATTGATGAAACTATAAAAAAATCCAACAAAGCATTAGGGTTTATTAAAAGAAATTTCTATAAATCAAATAAGAACATAAAACTAAAATGTTATTTAACCTTGGTTAGGCCAATAATAGAATATGCATCCACCGTGTGGGACCCCTCAACTCAAGAAAACATTAAGAAACTGGAACAAACACAAAATAGAGCAGTGAGATTCATAACAAACGAATATTCACATTTGACTAGGGTAACACCATTAGTAAAATCACTAAATTTAGAAAGCCTTCAGGACAGAAGACTCAAAAGTAAAGTAGCAATTATACATAAAACACTGAACCATAATCTTCAAATACAAAAACAAAATTTAATAAAATACTCTGAAAGACACAAAAACAAAGGCACATTCCTCGTCCCATATGCTAGGACAAATTTGTACAAATACTCCTTCTTCCCTAGTGCTATTAGAGCATGGAATGGGTTGCCTGAGCTAGCCAGAAAAACCAGTGACTTGGCAGAATTTAAGTCATTGGTTAATATGCATGACTAAATGCATGACGCGTAGGACGTAATCATCTTCTTTTTTGAAGTAATGTCTGTATTATATAAGATAAGATAAGAGATCTTTGGTTTGAATATCTGTTAAGACTAGGATTCTGAATTTAGGACACCCCTTAATCCAAACAACGCTAATAGACACCTGATGTTGGGGAAAGTAACGGTGGTTGGTCATTTTGCTGGCTGCATGACAAACTTGTTAACCATTGGCCTTTAAAAAAAAAAAAGATGACCTTTGTTATGACATGATTAGAATTTAGTATTTGTTTCGGGAATAAGGAGAAAGTTTTAGAATCAAGACGCTTTCTTATTTACAGTAAGAATGTGAAGAATTATATAGACGGCTAGTATTAAAAGCGTTTGTTGTTTCAACACCAGCGTCGACTTTATTTATCGACTGTTGGCCTTTCGTCGGTGTTATCTGTTCCAGTATTGAGTTCAGTGTTACCTCCAGTTGGACTTAGTTACATTTTCAAGTACTAAACACCGCGGAAGAGCATAACACCTTTAATGATTTGCCCTAAAGATAGCATGGTCTGAAAGGGACTTCTAAGTCTAAAGTATTTTTGTAAAGCTAAAAGATTACTTAGTGCAATCATCATTTAGTAAAATGTTTGTTTTCTTTCCATCTAGGCTGTGACTGGGTTACTCAGACAGAATAAGGAAGTAAGTACAAATGGTTTTTAAATATTTCTTATCTTTTTAAGTCTTATAGGAATATAACAATTTTGTGTATGACTTTGTTTTTTCATCTCTGGCGATTATAATTAATCAATTACAAATTTTAATAAAGACCTTCTTTTCTTTTTCTAAAATCAAAACTCTTCTTTGTATCAACTCTCTTCAAATGGGCAATGAAAACAGTGATTTTTTGGTCCAGTTTTGGATAGTACATTCACAGGGCCGGTCTTAGGCCACTGCAACCTATGCGGTCGCAGTGGGCCCCGTGCTTTCATAGGCCCCGCGCTAATTCTAGGTGCAATTATTAAATTGCAAAATATATACAAAAAATTCCTGGAAATCTCCTGAATTTATTAAAATCACCTGAAAACTCATAAAAATCTCCTGAAAAATAGACAAAATTGTCATTTGTGGGTGTCATTCATTGCGTAAAACTCCAATCCTAACTTGGGATTAAAGAAAAAAGGCATTGTCAGCTTTCATGTAATAAAATGTAATAATTGGGCGATTCTCACCTTAGTCGGAAGCTACAATACTTTATTTACTTTTATAGTTACTTGCATATAAATATGCCATAGTTACAAGGTTCTTAAAGTAAAGTTAATTTGATCGCAATTTTGTACTTAGTAAAGTCGATTTTTTTTTTTCGAATACAAAATCTTAATTTTCACTTATTATCCTTATTCCAACTCAGACTAGGCCCCACGCATTCAGTTTTGCATAGGGCCCCGCTATTGTTAGGACCGGCCCTGTACATTCACATATTTATTTTCTAATAGTGTTCAACTTAGGATTGTACAATAAATGTATTTCAAGAATTTGATGGATTCATTGAAACAATCCCCCTCATCTGATGCAATTTTTATTTACAGAAGAATCTAACAAGCATACCCATTGGAATAATACCTCTTGGTGGGAAGAACAGATTTTCCAAACTTTGGTTTGGTGAGGATTCTGATGAAGTCAAGTGAGAAGACCTTAATTATTGAACATTTTTATTCCTACACATCTCTGTCTCTCTATTTGTATGTCCGTCTAGAAGTGGTGTGCTTAGCATAGCATAGATATATATAATTAGATACAGATATAAAGCTGAATTGCCTGAGATGGCTGAATCAGCCAGGAAAACCAACAACTTAGCAGAGTTTAAGTCATTGATTAACATGCATGACTAGATTGGCACATGAAATGCATAGGACTTAATCATCTTCCTTTAAAAGTGATCTCTGTAAAATATAAGATAAGATATAGATATATATTTATGTATATAATTCCTTGCCTTTAGTTAAGTGCGCTAAAAGGTTGAAAATTTATTGTTTGGAAATGGAGAAAAAAAATTAGAACCAAGTTATGAAAACTAAATATTTCTTTCATAATTTCAATTCAACTAAGTTAACATCAGCAGTAAATAGTTTTACGGTTGCTGTTGAAACTTAATTGTTCTGATGGAAAGACAGTAGTCATGGTTAGATGAACAGATTTATGCCTGGATAGATGGACGGTCTGTAGGGACAAGTAGATGAATGCACTGTAGGCTTTGTTACATTAAAGGATTAAAGACCTAGATGGTTAGACTGTATACCTATTAGGCTTATTTGAATTTTAGTTCTTAAGGTTATGTCACACTCTGATGAATATTTTTCTAACACATCAAAGCTTTGTAATTTTCTTACAGAACTATGGCTGAGGCAGCCTTTGCAGTAGTTCAAGCAGTTACTAAAAAAGTTGATGTTATCAAGTTTGTGGTAGGTTTATGAAATACTAGTGTTAGGATAATGAAAGGGGAAAAATGTATACACACACATAATGTTTGTTTTAAGAGAAGAGATTGGAGATTGCAGATATTTCTTTGGTTTGGGAGACAGCTTATTTATTCCAGTACAGACTTAACCATTATGAAACTTGTCTACTGGCAGTCTCCTTACATTTAGTGCGTAGTTTGATGGCTGAGTGGAAAAATGGTTTTCCTACCAAACTGAGGGTTCACAACTTTAAATCTCGGTGAAGATAATGATTTTAAAATTGGGGTTTATTTTTTAGGACTTCTCTGGGTTTACCCAACTCTAAGAGTTTCTGACATTAGTTTTGGAAAGATAAGGCAATAGGTCATTGTTGTGGTCACATAACATCCTTGTTAACCTTCAGCCATAGAGACAAATGTCCGAACTGTCTCAAAGGGAAATTTTTTAGATGTTGTTTTACCAAAAAAAAGATAAAAAAAAATAGAACAGAATGTAAAACTCTAAAGCTAGTGTCGCTGTGGTTATATATAGATCCCAGTGTTCCTAAATAAAATCTCTGCATTGAAAGATGATCATTTTTAGACTCATATCTCATGTAACTATTTCTTGTAGGGAGAAGAAGACAAGTGTATCTACAGCTTGATTGGTCTTGAAGCTGGAGCCTACAGGGATGCTGAGGATAGAAAAACAAAGTAAGAATGTCATGAAGTGTACTGGAGTGATGGATAACTGTAGAGAAACTTAAATAGGGAAGTAGAAACAGCATATGACCTTTGCTGGGATTATGTTTTACACCAAAGAATTTCCTTAACGAGGTTTATGGTATAAAAGTGAATGGCATTTATCGATGGTATAAAAGTGAATAGCATTTATCGATGGTATAAAAGTGAATGACATTGATCAATGGTATAAAAGTGAATAGCATTGATCCCAATAATTCTTACAATGTAAAGAAAGTCTTAAAGGCTGTTGTCACTGTGCATAGGCAGCTGTTAAACAAACTAGCATTAATCCAAGTTCTTTTATTTAATTTTGTTACAAGAAGACTTCATCTCTAAAATAAAAACACTTAACAGATATTTGCAGTCGTTTGTAAAATGAACACTGGTACTTATGCACAACAACAACAAAAAAATATGAATTGTCCAGAAGCTCTCCACCTCAAAGGTTTCTGGAGTAATCATGAATTGACCTTCTGTGTTACCTGTGTTTAAACGACATGGCCTAAATTGTGCCGATGTGCCCAAAATCAAACCTGTGTTTACAATCATGTTTGTATTCATATTGTAGTATGTGTATTTCACTTTCTAGGATATTCTTTTTTGAAGTAACTAGCAATCCTGTTAGATCACATCTGTTTTCACGCTCTGTAGGGAGATGAAGACACTATTTATGAGTGATTCCACTTATGAGTATGTCAGTAAACTAAATGTATCTGCAGTTAAATGCATTGGATAAGTTGATTAGGAGGATGTTATTAATATGAATTCAAACCTCTGCTGCCTTGCAGCTATACCCAATCATGGGAAAGGCTTCGGGAGTCAACCCTGAGGTAAAAACAAGGAGCCGGCAACCCTTAGGCAGTTTGCAGCATCTCATGAGATGGTCCATAGTCACTTTGCGAGTAAAGGCCATATAGAATTAATATGATATCTGAAAGCCACATAAAACTTAATTTTTAAAATTTTGAACAGGTCACCTCAATATCTTTGTGTTCAGTTTTTGAACTTATCTTTGAGAAAAAATTTTTTTTTTTTCTGTTTTTTTTAGCTAATTTCTTGCCAGAAATATGTAGCACTAAGAAGTGCTGTTGACATTCTCTTCTTTGCTCTCATTTTTATGTTGAAGCGTTCAGTTGACTATGAGATGAACTGCACAGGGGTTTCCAAATCAGGGAGCTCTCCATATGGTTTTCTTTCTGTTGGGCTGAACGGGTAAACCCATTTCCACACTTTACTTTCATTTTCATGGCAAAATATACAAAAATGATAAGAAAACATTTGCCATATTTGACTTTGATCTACATCCAATCCACTAGATCAGTAATACCCAAACTAAGGCCCTTAAGCCCCTGATATCAGGCTAATGATATTATAAACATCTCATATTTAAAAGATTTATTAGCAAAACAACAAAAAAAAAGGTTACAAATTGTTTTAAATATTTAATGTAATCATTGCTGGCTTTCTTTTAGATACTGGTATTTTGGTCCATTGAAATCTTACTGGACATACCTGCGCACTGTCATGAGCAAATGGCCTGCCACTATTGAAGCATCTGTGAACTACATTGAAGCGACAGAGACCAACATGAAGGAAGAAGAGCAAGACTTAAATGTCCTCATTTCTAAGCAGAGGTGGAACTTTGTTGACTTTTTATTGGGCAGGAAAAAGAAGTTCAAAGTTCAAGGTAAATCAAGTTTCTAAAAACGTTGGCACTCTCAAGTGACAGACGGATTAGCATATTTGACTACTTTAATTTTTAGCAGAAGAATCAAAGTGGGGAGTATGTTCAGCCCTTAGAATTGATCAATGAAAGATTTGCTCATTGTATATTCATATGTTTGATCAAGTCACCCTGTGACTATAGACACAGATTTTATCTAAGTGTAAAATTTTTGTCTTTTGTTTACTCAAGTCATCTGCATATTTTTTTTTTATTTGAAGTAGATCAATGCAAGGATTCAAGGGGTTCCCTTTCAGATCACAGTTTTATTCTGACATTAGCATTTATTAAGCTGAGTGATTCACTCTTTCAAATGTGTCATTGATGCTGTGTTTACTTAAATTCTGTTTTCTCAGAGTGATAGCCTTCAGTGCTTTCGAATGTCTTCTGTCATGTACAAACCCATTGATGTATCAACATGACAAGAGGAACCTAACTGAATTCTATGAGATTATCTATATATATAATTCTCTTTGTCGATCAACCATGCGGGACACCACACACGCTCAGCAACTCTCTATCCATCGATGAAAATGTCATGTAAAGATAACTCTTTTATTTCTGCAAGTCGGACTAGAGTAACTTTCTCTGCGACAGAGAGCGTGGCTCAGAAAAAAAAAAGAGGGGGGGGGGGAACAAGTAATCTTTTTTCTTCTGTATATATAATTCTCTACATCGCCCAACCATGCGGAATTAAGCCATGTTCTCAACTCAATACAAACAGTGACAATATATGATCTTCATTTCTGAAGAAACGCCTGAAACTTACAAGCCAATTAAAGTCTTGTATTAAAAACAAAAAATTAATTGGCCATTTATCCAATTAAAAATTCTCTTAATTCAAAACAAGCTTTTTTTTTTTTTTTCAATTGTGTATGTTGTGTGTGTGTGTTTTAATATGCACTATTTAATAACTAAAATGTCTTGTCAACTTTTCTTTGATCTATCAGCAAGTTTCTTACAAGAACATTTTTAAATTCAAACAAAATTATTTTTTTTGTTTCATCTTTTGGTGTTTTACAAATGTGGCTCACTGAAGTTCTCCATATTTTAGAACAAGAGAACAAAGAGAAGTTAGAAGAGCAAGAAAGGGAAGAAGAGAATCAAAGAGTAACTCAAGATGTTTCCACCATTGAACTAACAGTCACCAACTCAGCTCTAGGGAACACAAACACTGTAAGCCTTAGATTCTGGTGACTTTTATGAAAATATGATAATTTATTCTACCTTTTTTAAAATGCACATTTTTAAAAAAATGTTTGATTTAAAATAGGCTGGAAGAACTAGTGTATGCATGTTCATCTGAGATAAACTTATAAAGAAAATGAATCAAGGGGGATGAATGCAAGGTAAAATAGTCCTTTGTACATCACCTGAGTGCTAGAAAAAAAAAGTAAAGTTCCCCTTCAGACCTTGCCAACTATGAGGCAGATGATGTAAAAAAAAGGTCATCTGTTTCTGTGGCCCTTGGTTAACGAGGATGTTAAGTGTCCAGCACAATGACCAACCGCCTTTACTTTCCCCCAACTTATGTCAGGTAAGGTAAACATTATAACTGGGTGGACTCAGAGGCGCCCTAAAGATCCCAAAGTTTGAAATCCCAGTTTTCACCAAGATTTGAACGCAGGACCCCTGGTTCAGAAGTCAAGCACTTTACACTCAGCCCTTGACCTCCTTAGTGCTAGAAGATAAAAGTAAAGAAAAAACTTTTTTTTTTAAAACATCTATATTTTTTGCTTCACTTGTAAGTTGTTTGTCTTTTATTTTTGCATAATTTAACCGAATCAACTGAACCCCTTTTAAAAAAAAATAATTTTTGCATCTTCTAATAGCCATTCCAAGCTTTGCAGCTGTCTATTGGACCCAGTGAGCCCAAGAAATTTGAATTTATTAGCGAAGGGTAAGGATAGAGTGATATTACATTGTTATTTTTATTTTAATATAGACACTTACACACATACTTTTTACCAATACTACTGCCAGTCAATGACTCTGATCATAATTAAAAAATCAAAAGAGGTACTTAGTGTGTAGTGAAACCTTTGACCAATGTAGTCTTAACAAATGTATGCAATATTATGTCTCATTCCAAACATTCAAATTAGAGAACGCACGTACACAATAATTTTTATGATCCCCCATTGTTTCCCAAAGTGGGGTATGCGTACCTCCCAGGAGTTCTGGAAGACTTTGGAAGGGGTATGAATCGCACCTCATTAACTATGCTGATTTTTGTAATACCCATTTATTTATGTTCTGTTAATAAATTAAAGTGTGATGGAGGGGGTACTCAGCATTACAAAAAAATATAAAAGGGGTACATATAGGTCAAAAGTTTGGGAAACACTGCCTTAAAGCAATAGTTGTTTGTGTGTGTGTGTGTTGTTTTTTTTATATCCTTTTTATTTATTTATTTATTTTGGCTATTTGAATTGAAACAAATTTGTGTTATGTTGCAGTGACCTGAATTTTTGCACAATGTAGCATATGACTTGAAGCGCAAAATTATTTTTGTATATGCTTCTTACATGCCATAGCAAAGTGTACTCTAGTCCAATCTCAATAGGGGGAGGAAACAGGAGGGGGTGGGTGTATCTAGAGAAGGTTGTCAAGCTCTCAGCAGATAAAAGTCAGCCCAAATCTGGATTCGAACCAAAAATCGTTGATAAACAACCCAGAGGTTTATGTCGCACAGTGTGAAATACAAAATTTAGTTGATTGATTTTTTTTTTTGTGTGGGTCAAAGTTCATGTGCTTATCTATCTATTCCTGTTTAGGTGGAGTCGAGTTAAAAAACCCAACAACTTGACACCAACTACTTCAGAGGGTTATAACTCAGTGTTGGTCAAGAAAATACATCTGGAGGTAAAAGAGAAGGTAAGGGCACGTCTTAAGGCAACCTACACACAGATGCACATCCTCCACACATACATACATATCCTCCACACATATCTTCTTTACAGACACACACATCCTACACATCTATGCAATCCTTACAGACACACACATCCTTCACACATATACTCCTTATAGAGACCCATCTACATACATCCTTCACACACACACACAACATATGGTGACTATTTTCATGCCTCCTCCTATGGCTGGTGAGACCTATGTGAGCCCGTAATATTCACTGCACACTGGGCAGGTTATTCCAGCTGGAGCTTGTGTCATTGGCCTTGCTTTTTTTTTCTCTGACGCTTTTCTTCTGCCAGATCTGTTTCTCCTGTCCTCTGCAATTTTTACACCAGTTTTTACAATGTGATGCCCTGTGTTCTGTCTCCCAGGTAGCAGAGTCAGTGTTGAAGGGTTTCACTTTGAGACACATTGAGGGTGTCCCTGAAACATTTTCTTTTTCCAACTTGTGCTCCACACATACACAACTTACAAACACACACAACTTACAGACACAAATGCATACAACTTACAGACACAAACACACACAACTTACAGACACAAACACACACAACTTACAGACACAAATGCACACAACTTACAGACACAAACACACACAACTTACAGACACAAACACACACAACTTACAGACACAAACACACAACTTACAGACACAAACACACACAACTTACAGACACAAACACACAACTTACAGACACAAACACACACAACTTCATTGACCTAAACATTACTTGTGCTCGAACGGTCAAATACACTATTGTACTATATGATGATTCAGCCTGTTAATTTTAATTACAATATTGTTTACTTTATGACTTTATTACTCATGGCTATATTGTCATAAATTTCATTGAGGCTGATGTTTTGTATGACCCTCAGGACAAGTGGTACAACATTGATGGGGAATCCTTTGAAGCCATGCCGGTAGATATTTCTTTGCTGAAGAAAAAGCTGACCATGTTTTGTCGTCCAGATCAAGCTGCGAACAGATGACAAGCAGCGGATGCAAAGCTTTATTTATAAGTTGAACTGAACTGTAATAAAATTATTGGTTTATAAACTATACATTCTGGGTTGTCTGTGTCTGTATAAGTGCTTTTTTTTTCTGTTTCTAGTTTTAATCTTTGACTTTTGGCCACTTCACCTTGGGTCATTTGACCTTGCTGTGATGACTGTCCAGGCTAATTGTCATATACATTTGGCATCAATGACTGTGCTGAGTTACAAAAAACGCAAGCTTAAATTGTATATATCAGGAGGTCCTCAGGGCTCGCAAAGAGGTGACAGTACCAGGAACAAGAAGAATAAAGCAATAGGAAGACCAGCATTAAAGAATGGGCGGACTTGTTGAAAGAGATTCTAATCAAGACTAAGGACAGAAGAATGAAGAAAAATGGTTTACAGATCATGTGTGGTGCCCCAACTGTCACACAGGCTCAGGGCATGGATAAATGTCCAGAGATGACCATTAGACTTCTGTCAGATCTAGGTGCATATATTAGAAAATCTGTAGCACATTAGATCACCTTCAGATTGCATCATGGGTTGGCTATTACAAATATATAGAATTATATATGTACGTAAATATTTTGTACTTAAAGTTTCTTGTTTCCGATTTTACTTCAGAAATGAAGATTATTGCCTTCTAGCCAGATGTCTGGGGATGACCCTGGAGACCATTCACTTGACAGGATGGAACTGGTTTTGTTAACTGTAAATGTATCTAACAAAGGAATGGTCCACAACTCACTTTAGCAAAACTTACGAACTAGTTTCGGGTCTAAACCTTTTCAAAGAATGTATTAGTCTTGTTTTAGGAATAATTCGGAGCGTTGTTTGCTAATCAGGTCATTTTAATGAATTACAAATATACATACGTTCAAGACTGTGTCGACTATTTCTGAAGTTAATTAACCTTTTTTTTTATTTCCATGCATAAAGACAATATCAAGATTACAACATGAAAAAATAGATATAAATAATAATTTTTTTTTGGTGGCGTGGTGAATGTACAAATGTAAGGTACAGGAAAAGAAGTTCTAAATCCCGGCAATGACTAGCATGAACTTCAAGATTTAAAGGAAGGCGGAAGGACGCAATAATCTTTTTTTTTTTAAGTAACGTCTGTAATTTATAAGATAAGAGTCCAGCAAGTCCACTGAAATCAAAAAGTTACCCCGGCATAAGTTGTGAAAGTAAAATCGATATTTTGTTGTGCTTGTTTGTAAAAAATGTTTGTTTTACATAATTCGGATGTTCCTTCAGAGTTGAAGATAGTTTACTTCCTAGTCCAAACCTCCCGCAGGACGACGGGGGATGGGAGCTGGCAGGGTTTGAACCCTCGACCGTCGATAAATCCGAACGACAGTCCAGCGCGACAATCTTGTAAATCGTCAGCCTTAGAAACATGAACTTTGGTTTATCTGCTTTTCATAGATCGCAAACTCTGAAATTGGTCCAACCCCCCCCCCTCCTTTTTTTTTTTTTACTTCCCGAAAGTGGCGAGTCTTGTGTTTACATTTTACTTCTGCTCTTCACGTGACCGCACACTTGAATTAAATCTCCTTTTACTGGTGACGCCAACTCTCTTGTTCCCGCTTTAATCCCTTGGCTTTTAAAAAAAAATGGCCGATCTTACACTTCCTGTGTGTGTGTGTGTTTTTGTTGCCGTTGTTTAAAAAAAAATCATAAACGGACAACAGTAAGAGAACAGGAATTATTGACATTGAAGGGGGGGGGGGGAAACTAGATACCCCATCCCCCCCCCAACTGGTCCACAAATGAGATTGGACAAAAAGCGCTCTGAGCATGCTATAAGCATGAAAGTAGCGCTATATGTAATTATTGCAACTGGCGCCTAAACCAGTAAGCTTCGGGCAGGAGGGGCTCGTTAGCCTTGGTTGGCTACCCATCTAGGAGAAGGAAAACTCTGAATCCAAACCTCCGCTGCCCTGCGGCTATACCCAAGCACGGGAAAGGCTTCGGGAGACAACCTTGAGAAAAAATCAGGAGCTGGTGACCCTTAGGTAGACTGTGGCACACCGTTCTACAGCCTGGCAGAACCTGCGGCGCTACTGATCCCAAACTGTATCGGATATTCCGTTCCTTTGGTCACATCAGCTGCGCGGAGAGGGGGGGGGGGAACTGCTGTGTGGGCGACATCGTTCCGACCATAAACAATGCCCAGCCTTTCACCTCGCTTGCTCTGAGATGAACCATATAGTCGTTCTACGACTGAAGGAGGCCAATGAATTAGCTATAATTATTATTTATTTTTTTTAGAGAGATTAACGCACGTGGTGTCCTGCTAGCTAATTAAACCAGTAGTTCGCGGAACACCTCTTCAGCCTGGAGGAACAGTTGGGTTCCACATAACACAGTTTGGGAACCACTGACCTCAAATGTTTGGATGGGAAGCAGAGCAGGAGACTTAGGGGAGGGGGGGGAGTGCAATTTATTTTCAAAGCTTGAGCTTGAATAGAAACGCCGCAGGGCTACGTAATAGGTTCTTGTTGTGTTCATTGCGTCTTGTGCGATGTTTTCATCCTGCCCAAGTCTTACATAACGTCATGGTTGACTAGCTAGAAAAAGCTTTGAGTCGATATAGCTATGCTAGAGGTAGGAAAGTGCCGAGATGCTTAATATGATATCTTTTTTGATCACAATAAGACCCCCATTGCCCATTGCGGTGCCTTCTTGGCTTGTGCACCCTTGGAGTCGATCAGTACACTACAAGTGGTCTAAAAAATAATTTCATCATTTTTTTTTTGTTTGTGTTGGTGCACATAAACAGAAAAAGGGGGGGGGGCGGGTCAGACTTCCAAAATATTAAAATGACCAGAAAGTATTAGGAGGACGATGGTGTAGATTTTTAAATTTTCATAAATGGGAGAAAAGTTCAAAAATAGAAAGCTGTTTGGTGTATCCGGGGAGCAAAAGGAGAAAGTATACATGGCGGGAAAATTATAAAAAGATAGCTTTTATGGTGCATCCGGTGTACAAAATAAAGGAGTTGCCGATAAATTTTGTTTTTAAGGTATATGCATAGACTTCTATATATTATATCTAAAAAATGTTTGTAAAATGTTGTACATGTTTCGAATGTTCCTTCAGAGTTGAAGATAGTTTACTTCCTAGTCCAAACCTCCCGCAGGACGACGGGGGATGTGAGCGGGCAGGGTTTGAACCCTCGACCGTCGATAAATCCGTATTATATCTAGACTGGACATGGAGATCTTTAAGCCTAACACTATAAAAAATGTGAAAGTTTTCACACACAAAAAAAGTTAAAACAAGGCGTTGTTTTGTAAAGTAGTTATAAGAAGTAGAGTTGTTGTTTTTGTCAACCCTAACCTATGTAACTTATAATTTAATTTTTAGATCTCTGATCTGGACATGATTGAACATCAAAAATAAGAGTACTCTCTTATCTTATCTTATATAATACAGACGCTACTTGAAACATTATTTAAATGGAAACTAACAGAAAATGGCTTTGTTTCATATATTTGCGTGATAAATAGCCCATTCTAAAGAAAATCAGAGAAAATGATTTTGCATTACCTCTAAACTTATAAAACCAAAGATGATTACTTCCCTAAGACAGAAAAGATTGATTGGGGCGACTTCCCTTAAAGCTGGAAAAAGAGTTACGTTCATAAAAAGCTATGTGTATGTCTGTGAATCGATCAATCGCGGATAAGAATTTCTTTCCGATTTCCAGTCTAGATATAATATATATAAGTCTATGGGTACGCCCCCTATATGATATTTGTGTGCACTTTTTTTTAGCTGTGCAAAATTTGAACTTCTGTGCGATTAGAAATATTTGTTCCAATTGTTTTTGTTTAGCGCTATTTCATGCTTTTAGCGTTCTCACTACGCTCTGATCCTATCACTTGTCTCACTACGCTCTGATCCTATCACTTGTCTCACTACGCTGTGATCCTATCACTTGTCTCACTACGCTCTGATCCTATCACTTGTCTCACTACGCTGTGATCCTATCACTTGTCTCACTACGCTCTGATCCTATCACTTGTCTCACTACGCTCTGATCCTATCACTTGTCTCACTACGCTGTGATCCTATCACTTGTCTCACTACGCTCTGATCCTATCACTTGTCTCACTACGCTGTGATCCTATCACTTGTCTCACTACGCTCTGATCCTATCACTTGTCTCACTACGCTCTGATCCTATCACTTGTCTCACTACGCTCTGATCCTATCACTTGTCTCACTACGCTCTGATCCTATCACTTGTCTCACTACGCTGTGATCCTATCACTTGTCTCACTACGCTCTGATCCTATCACTTGTCTCACTACGCTCTGATCCTATCACTTGTCTCACTACGCTCTGATCCTATCACTTGTCTCACTACGCTCTGATCCTATCACTTGTCTCACTACGCTCTGATCCTATCACTTGTCTCACTACGCTCTGATCCTATCACTTGTCTCACTACGCTCTGATCCTATCACTTGTCTCACTACGCTGTGATCCTATCACTTGTCTCACTACGCTCTGATCCTATCACTTGTCTCACTACGCTGTGATCCTATCACTTGTCTCACTACGCTCTGATCCTATCACTTGTCTCACTACGCTGTGATCCTATCACTTGTCTCACTACGCTCTGATCCTATCACTTGTCTCACTACGCTCTGATCCTATCACTTGTCTGGACCGGTTGGGAAAATGGGGGGAGAGGGAAGAAAGAAAAGGAGATCTGGGTGAATGTTACCGCAATCGCTTTTTAGAAGTATTTACAGAGAACCATTGCTGCTTCTCATCCTGCTGAAATGTCCACTTGCGAGGCTACTTTCTAGGCTGGTCGACCAAAGTTCTGCCCCCAAAACCTTACATGTTTCCTTTCCACTTAGATGGAAAGCCACTCTCTCCTTTTTCTTGTGTAAACCTCTCGTCCAGGAATCAAATTATTGCGCTTCATAATCCCCTGTAAAAAGCAGCTAAGTATCCCTGCGATCTATAGAGCAGATAATGTTAAACTCATCTGCTTCTATGACCGACGGTTAACGAGGACGTCATGTGGTCAGCACAAAGACCAACCTCTTTACTTTACCCAAAACTATTGCAAGGTACTCATTTGAGTTGGGCGGACCCAGGGCGCTCTAGAAATCCCGAAATTAAAAATCTTCATCGGAATTCTAACCCAGGACGCCTCGATTCGGAAGCCAAGCGCCTTACCACTCACCCACTACGAGCCTGTGTGCAAGGCAGGGTTACAACTATATGATGACTAAAAATTTCGCGCACAAACAGTGCAAACAACTTTCTTTACCATCCCATTTGTATTTGTATCTCTAAAATTTTCTTTAGGGCCCTCCGGCTGTGGGAGGACCTACTGACCTAACACATTCTACGATCTCCGCAAGAAACGTTCATGCCAAAATTTAAACTAGAACGGTCAAACAGTTTCTACTTCTTTAAAAACAAATAGCAATAGAAAAAAAAAATACTTGTTAAAACCGAAGCTTATCTAAGGTGAAATAACCGCTAATCACTACCATCTATCAACAAATTACAGGGTTTAGATCCCTTACTGATATATAAAATATAAAATAAAATTTATTAATACTTACTAAACTAATTGGCTAATTGAGGGTTGATTCGTGTATTGTCATCGACAATGAATAATTATACAAAATTTTAATTTGATCCGAGAATGGGAAGTGGTATAGAAAATAAGGGGATTAAATCCATATATACATCTACATCTCTCATTAAGTAGCATTTATTACCCTTATTTCAATTTTGAAAAAAAATCATTTATCACCAACAGTTAAATACCTAACTGGTTAAATTTTTGTATATTGATTCATGTCTTGTCAGGTTCAATGAATAATTTTGCAAAGATTTAACTTGATCCGAGAATGGGAAATGGGAGAAAAAACATGTTCCAACTTTTTACCAAACAGACAGACAGACAGACAAAATGAGTTGGTATTAGCTTTAAAAAAACATAAACACACCTTACCTTCTACTTTATATAATAGATTTTTATCTAACACTGGCATAGCAACCGCAATAGGGACCTACCCTTGGAAGAAACCAAAGCGAAATAAAAATTGAGGTGTTAAAATGTTTTGAATTCTTAGATAATCTACTGAGTTGTTTTTTCGTTGGAAAGTCAAACAACCAAATCGATACACGTCATAATCCTATATTGAGATGCAATCTATGAAAGTTAGGTAACTCTTACATAATTCATTACAGCGTTTCAATATAGAAGTATAAGTTAATTTGACAAAAAATTAAAAGCAAAAATAAAATAATAATTTTACTTTAAAAAGTGAACAAACAAAATAGTATATAAGATAGAGATTTGTTTCTTCTTTCAAAAAGAATGTCCGTTTCTTCGCTATTATTATACAAATAGTTAACCTGTAGAGATACAAAAATTAAATATATTAGTTTGTATTATCTTCAGAATCTTATGTCTATGGAATCATTTGGTGGTATCATTTCTTAAAGTTAGAACTTTAATGTGGCAACTATGTGAATCTAAATTTGTTTATAGTTTTAAACCAGTTGCCAAAATTAATTGGTTCATAATTTGAACTTGATTATTTTATCTGAATATAGCAATCTTGTTTGGACTAGCAGGCTCAAAAATTTACATAATAATAAGATGTTGGAATCTAATTACTTAGAATCGACAATAAGAAAAATTATTGATACCAGGGTAGAGAATTATTTACCTTGATTTTTTAAATGGTTGTATAATACTCAAGCAGTATTCCAAACAAAATGGTGTTAATGAAAGCCTATTTGATATTGTGATATTTGTGTTAAGGTAGATGAAAAGAATGTGTGTTTATTTGTGTTTATATATGTATAAAGAGTATGCGTGTATGGCTATGCATGTATTAATGAGTAAGTATATTTGTGTATTTACTTTTATTCCCGATTAGTTAGTTGTTGTTTTTTTATATATACTATTCTTATATCACATTTTTGGCTTTGAATAATTTATCACATCTGATGGTTTAATAATAATAATGGTAGGCCCTAATAATCTTTATTGTCCGTAAGGAAATGTGTCTTACAATTTGTGCATTACAACAAACAAAAAACATTCTAACTATAAAAGAACAAAATGTACATTCACATCAAACTCACTCATAATGTACATGTGACAAAGTTTATATCAGATTGTTTCTATTTAATGATATGATTGCTAGGGGAACAAAAGAGTGTTTGTCTCTGTTTGCCCTTTGCTATCGGTGTATTGTATTTCCTTTGTGATGGGGCCCCGGGCGAGTGTCATATGCGGGGCCCTGAGCCTTAAAAGTAGACCTTATATATCGTACCACTTCTAAAAGGCTCGTCCGCCTCTAACGCTGTAGGCACTATTTTTGTTCCTAAACATAGTGCCTTACTTATTTGCCGTTTGACTACATTACGTTAAAGTGATGTAGCTGTTCTGCATGTAAGATGTTTGCCTTCACTAATCAATATGGGAGGCGTGGTCGAAGCTAAGTGCGCTTGAACTTGGCTTGTCTTGGCTACCTAGAAGGGGGCTCGAGGTTCGACACCCGACTCGGGCAGAGTTGCGTTTACTGAGCGCCTAAAGGCAGCACGGAAAACCAACTCCTAGATACCCCTCCACAAATGAGATTGGACCAAAAGCGCTCTGAGCATGCTATAACCATGAAAGTAGCGCTATATAAAAGCTATAATAATAATAATAATGTAACAAATGATTTAGAAACATTTTACATTAAAATTCAACAAACTAGATAATAATAATTTCTGCTAATCCTGCTAGATGTGGAAAGTAACAATTAATTACAGAGGAAATTTGGAACAGTTGCAATCAAACCTAACCCTAACCCTAACACCAAATAGTTGCTTAGACCGTCAAAGACGGGTTTAGTGGCGGAACATTTCAGGCAAACGCGTGTTTGTTTGTTTTGTGTTTTGTTAAAGCCAAGGTGAACTGTTAAACAATGATAGCCCCTTAGAATCGACAGGTGTCTTAACCGAAACTGAATGGAAATTCGAAACCAAAAATGCCATGTTAAGATTTAACATCGTAACTGGTATCACTTAGATGCAGGCAAAGGCTTCTAAAGTATGGAATAATAGATTTTTGAGAACTGGTCTGGTTTTTCAAAACAGAAGGTGAGAGGGAATCTCCGTTCGCGGGGCCCCCATCATGCACGGGGCCTGCGACTGTTGCCCCACTTGCTACCCCCTAAGGCCGCTACTGATCTTAGCTTTTAAATTATGATTATTAGTATCATTGTCATTGATGTGAATGTACATTATGTTCTTTTATAGTTAGAATGTTTTTTGTTTGTTGTAATGCACAAATTGTAAGACAAATTTCCTTACGGACAATAAAGATTATTAGGGCCTACCATTATTATTATTAAACCATCAGATGTGATAAATTACTACCCTGGTATCAATAATTTTTCTTATTGTCGATTCTAAGTAATTAGATTCCAACATCTTATTATTATGTAAAGCTTTGAGCCTGCTAGTCCAAACAAGATTGCTATATTCAGATAAAATAATCAAGTTCAAATTATGAACCAATTAATTTTGGCAACTGGTTTAAAACTATAAACAAATTTAGATTCACATAGTTGCCACATTAAAGTTCTAACTTTAAGAAATGATACCACCAAATGATTCCATAGACATAAGATTCTGAAGATAATACAAACTAATATATTTAATTTTTGTATCTCTACAGGTTAACTATTTGTATAATAATAGCGAAGAAACGGACATTCTTTTTGAAAGAAGAAACAAATCTCTATCTTATATACTATTTTGTTTGTTCACTTTTTAAAGTAAAATTATTATTTTATTTTTGCTTTTAATTTTTTTTCAAATTAACTTATACTTCTATACAGAAACGCTGTAATGAATTATGTAAGAGTTACCTAACTTTCATAGATTGCGTCTCAATATAGGATTATGACGTGTATCGATTTGGTTGTTTGACTTTCCAACGAAAAAAACAACTCAGTAGATTATAATTATCTAAGAATTCAAAACATTTTAACACCTCCATTTTTATTTCGCTTTGGTTTCTTCCAAGGGTAGGTCCCTAATGGTTGTGGGCTCAGGCCTATTGCGGTTGCTATGCCAGTGTTAGATAAAATCTATTATATAAAGTAGAAGGTAAGGTGTGTTTATGTTTTTTTAAAGCTTATACCAACTCATTTTGTCTGTCTGTCTGTCTGTTTGGTAAAAAGTTGGAACATGTTTTTTCTCCCATTTCCCATTCTCGGATCAAGTTAAATCTTTGCAAAATTATTCATTGAACCTGACAAGACATGAATCAATATACAAAAATTTAACCAGTTAGGTATTTAACTGTTGGTGATAAATGATTTTTTTTCAAAATTGAAATAAGGGTAATAAATGCTACTTAATGAGAGATGTAGATGTATATATGGATTAAATCCCCTTATTTTATATACCACTTCCCATTCTCGGATCAAATTAAAATTTTGTATAATTATTCATTGTCGATGACAATACACGAATCAACCCTCAATTAACCAAATAGTTTAGTAAGTATTAATAAATTTTATTTTATATTTTATATATCAGTAAGGGATCTAAACCCTGTAATTTGTTGATAGATGGTAGTAATTAGCGGTTATTTCACCTTAGATAAGCTTCGGTTTTAACAAGTATTTTTTTTTTCTATTGCTATTTGTTTTTAAAGAAGTAGAAACTGTTTGACCGTTCTAGTTTAAATTTTGGCATTAACGTTTCTTGCGGAGATCGTAGAATGTGTTAGGTCAGTAGGTCCTCCCACAGCCGGAGGGCCCTAAAGAAAATTATAGAGATACAAATACAAATGGGATGGTAAAGAAAGTTGTTTGCACTGTTTGTGCGCGAAATTTTTAGTCATCATATAGTTGTAACCCTGCCTTTCACACAGGGGCGTAGTGGGTGAGTGGTAAGGCGCTTGGCTTCCGAATCGAGGCGTCCTGGGTTCGAATTCCGATGAAGATTTTTAATTTCGGGATTTCTAGAGCGCCCTGGGTACGCCCAACTCAAATGGGTACCTTGCAATAGTTTTGGGTAAAGTAAAGAGGTTGGTCTTTGTGCTGACCACATGACGTCCTCGTTAACCGTCGGTCATAGAAGCAGATGAGTTTAACATTATCTGCTCTATAGATCGCAGGGATACTTAGCTGCTTTTACAGGGGATTATGAAGCGCAATAATTTGATTCCTGGACGAGAGGTTTACACAAGAAAATGGAGAGAGTGGCTTTCCATCTAAGTGGAAAGGAAACATGTAAGGTTTTGGGGGCAGAACTTTGGTCGACCAGCCTAGAAAGTAGCCTCGCAAGTGGACATTTCAGCAGGATGAGAAGCAGCAATGGTTCTCTGTAAATACTTCTAAAAAGCGATTGCGGTAACAACTCTGAAGGAACATTCGAAACATGTACAACATTTTACAAACATTTTTTAGATATAATATATAGAAGTCTATGCATATACCTTTTAAAAACAAAAATTATCGGCAACTCCTTTATTTTGTACACCGGATGCACCATAAAAGCTATCTTTTTATAATTTTCCCGCCATGTATACTTTCTCCTTTTGCTCCCCGGATACACCAAACAGCTTTCTATTTATGAACTTTTCTCCCATTTATGAAAATTTAAAAATCTACACCATCGTCCTCCTAATACTTTCTGGTCATTTTAATATTTTGGAAGTCTGACCCGCCCCCCCCCCTTTTCTGTTTATGTGCACCAACACAAAAAAAAATAATTATGAAATTATTTTTTAGACCACTTGTAGTGTACTGATCGACTCCAAGGGTGCACAAGCCAAGAAGGCACCGCAATGGGCTATGGGGGTCTTATTGTGATCAAAAAGATATCATATTAAGCATCTCGGCACTTTCCTACCTCTAGCATAGCTATATCGACTCAAAGCTTTTTCAAGCTAGTCAACCATGACGTTATGTAAGACTTGGGCAGGATGAAAACATCGCACAAGACGCAATGAACACAACAAGAACCTATTACGTAGCCCTGCGGCGTTTCTATTCAAGCTCAAGCTTT
This sequence comes from Biomphalaria sudanica, assembly GCA_036873155.1. Lineage (NCBI taxonomy): Eukaryota > Metazoa > Mollusca > Gastropoda > Planorbidae > Biomphalaria > Biomphalaria sudanica. The sequence goes on along the minus strand of JAZGLO010005497.1, from coordinate 425,004 downwards.
GAAAATAAATTGTACTCCCCCCCTCTCCCCTAAGTCTCCTGCTCTGCTTCCCATCCAAACATTTGAGGTCAGTGGTTCCCAAACTGTGTTATGTGGAACCCAACTGTTCCTCCAGGCTGAAGAGGTGTTCCGCGAACTACTGGTTTAATTAGCTAGCAGGACACCACGTGCGTTAATCTCTCTAAAAAAAAAATAAATAATAATTATAGCTAATTCATTGGCCTCCTTCAGTCGTAGAACGACTATGGTTCATCTCAGAGCAAGCGAGGTGAAAGCCTGGGCATTGTTTATGGTCGGAACGATGTCGCCCACCCTCTCCGCGCAGCTGATGTGACCAAAGGAACGGAATATCCGATACAGTCTGGGATCAGTAGCGCCGCAGGCTCTGCCAGGCTGTAGAACGGTGTGCCACAGTCTACCTAAGGGTCACCAGCTCCATCCTACGCGCGATTACGAGGCACGAAATCAATTAATTGAAACAGAGAACTTGTCTCGGCAATTCTTATTATTATAGCTTTTATATAGCGCTACTTTCATGCTTAAAGCATGGTCAGAGCGCTTTTGGTCCAATTTCGTTTGTGGACCAGTGGGGGGGGGGGGAGGGGAGGGGGTATCTAGGAGTTGGTTTTCCGTGCTGCCTTTAGGCGCTCAGTAAACACAACTCTGCCCGAGTCGGGTGTCGAACCTCGAGCCCCCTTCTATGTAGCCAACCCAAGTTCAAGCGCACTTGGTCTCCCGACCACGCTTCCCAATTCTTGGAATCCGTCCGCTATCTAACTGATTCCCATGTTACTAACTTGGAAATAATAAGAATAATTGGAATAAAAAGATATACCACGACTCTTGGGAGCAACGTCCCTAAGGATATTGTTGAGTCTATACGACGTTTGATTCAACTGCAGCAAAGATTAAAAAAAATACTTTAGATGCTGAGATAATTAAAGATTCAGCACTAATGATTCTCAGTACAATTTGCCAGATATGTGGCTCCAGTCTTGAATTCCTAACACTGCAAAAATTGTTCACTGAAACTACTGATCACGACATAGAACCTGTTTGCAATTCTTTTGATAATCTACAATTGACTGGGCTAAAAATAAGTCAAGAAAATCTTTCAAATGAAATGGTCCGAGCAAATCTGAAGAAACTAAAAGAACTTAAGGTGATTTCAAGTAATGGTCCCAGCAAATCTGAAGAAACTAAAAGAACTTAAGGTGATTTCAAGTAATGGTCCCAGCAAATCTGAAGAAACTAAAAGAACTTAAGGTGATTTCAAGTAATGGTCCCAGCAAATCTGAAGAAACTAAAAGAGCTTAAGGTGATTTCAAGTAATGGCCCCAGCAAATCTGAAGAAACTAAAAGAACTTAAGGTGATTTCAAGTAATGGTCCCAGCAAATCTGAAGAAACTAAAAGAGCTTAAGGTGATTTCAAGTAATGGCCCCAGCAAATCTGAAGAAACTAAAAGAACTTAAGGTGATTTCAAGTAATGGCCCGAGCTAAATCTGAAGAAACTAAAAGAACTTAAGGTGATTTCAAGTAATGGCCCGAGCTAAATCTGAAGAAACTAAAAGAACTTAAGGTGATTTCAAGTAATGGCCCGAGCTAAATCCAGCAAGGCTCATGGGAACGAAGTATCAGTAACTGTACTGAACTTAAAGTCACATCGATTTTGACGATGACAAAATATGATTCTCTAAGAGATCTACTGGACACCAAAAAATGCCGGTTAGATGTATAAAAGTTAATAGGGAACGACAGCTAACATGTACGCCCGCAAACCTAAGCTTTCTGTTGCTAAGTCAATTATATTTGACCACACGTATTGAAGTGCAAATAAAGGACGGGGGAAGGGGGGGGGGGAGGACTTGACAGACAGAATGAGGCTTCTTGAAGATTTGAAGAACAAGTGTCCTATCGATCAAGTTAAAGCTATTTTCAGATGATGGCAGTATTCTGCCCAGAAGCGGTTGAAGATGAAGAAACAAATGGGAGCATGTTTTGTAAACAATGCTTTTCACAATGCCTGGGTAGCGAAACGGTTTTTTTTTAAGTAACTGGAATTCGGATTTCTACGCCATGTTGTTGGTCGGTCTCCGTCAGTCGTAGAGGGAGAATGGTTCATCTCGCACCTAAGTGAGATGAAAGCCTGGCCATTGTTTATGGTCGGAACGATGTCGCCCACACAGCAGTTCCCCCCCCCCCCCCCACCTCTCCGCGCAATTGATGTGACCAAAAGGAACGGAATATCCGATACAGTCTGGGATCAGTAGCGCCGCAGGCTCTGCCAGGCTGTGGCACGGTGTGCCGCAATCTGCCTAAGGGTCACCAGCTCCTGATTTTTCCTCAGGGTTGTCTCCCGAAGCCTTTCCCGCGTTTGGGTATAGCCGCAAGGCAGCGGAGGTTTGGATTTAGAGTTTTCCTTCTCCATGTTTACTTACAGATAAACCGAGAGTTAAGCTGCTTTGATTTGTATTTCAATTAAATGAAATATTTTTTTTTTTTAAGTTAAAAAATAAAAAAAAGTAACGTCAGAACAGGGCTAATGAGGTCGTGCTTTCAACATTGGTCTGCTTATATCTTAACTGGACATTACCGACCGGCTACGCCCGTTGATTTGGTCCCTGGTTATATATTGTTTTTTTTATTTTGCCATGGATCCCCCTTCCACTTATACCCTGAACCTGTCCGTAAATTGGAGTATCACTTTTTCTCTTCCCCCCCCCCCACCAAACAGTCTTCTTTACACCCTCTCACTATGCTTCTGCCTTTTCAGTTCTTTTGAAATATTTGAAAGGCTCTATGATATTTTTTTGGTGGGGCTGGTCCTATTTTTACTTTTTCACATCCTGCTCTGCCCCCGCCCCATTTAAAAACTCTAATTTTCGACTACTTTTTCATCTAATTGGCACAGCAGGAGCCTTTTTAGATATTCCATTCCTGTTATTGAACGCTCATAGAATGTTATCGCCTGAACACACACACACACACACACCTTTTTTCCTCTCACATTTTAACTCTCCTGTAACATATAATGGGGTTGGCCCGTGATTTATAGTTTGTTACATTGAATTACAACGTACACTTATATCGACCTCCCACACAAATACGTACTTCTGGACTAAGAATCATGGGTTCACTTTTCTAGCTCTCTCCGTTTAAACAGGGCCGGCCCAAACAATTGCGGGGCCCTATGCGAAACGGATTGCGCGGGGCCCAGTCTAGGTAGGGATAGGGATAATATGTGAAAATTCAGGTTTTGTATTACAAAATAAATTCGTCTTTGCATTTTATTTTTTCTTTACTAAGAACAAAATCACGATCAAATTTATTTTACTTAACGAGCCTTGCGTTACACTTGCGTGTAGCGAAGTCATACAGTATATCATCAAAATTCTGTTTCCTACATAGACCACGCTCAATAGCAAGAATCGCCAAATTGTTCAGTCTATCTTCCTGAATTGTTGTTTGTAAAATGTTTTACATGTTTCGGATGTTCCTTCAGAGTTGAAGATAGTTTACTTCCTAGTCCAAACCTCCCGCAGGACGACGGGGGTGGGAGCGGGCAGGGACCATTGATAAGTCCGAACGACAGTCCATCGCGCAAATCGAACGACTAGGCAGCCATCCTGTTGTTGACCTCAAGTACTGTTTGATAAGTTGAGGTTCGAGAGGCTTCTTTCACCAGATGCCACAACTACGGGTATTTTTTTTTTAATATTCTGATTTGCAACAAATTAGTTTGGGAAAGCTGTGTATCTTTCATCAGTGTACAGAAAAACTAAAATATCTACCGGGTGTTTTGGCGGTATTTGGTAGAATATGACTTAAAGATTCCATTTCATCTGCTAATTCTCGCCCACATATATCTGCTGACTGATGTGGTGATGACGTCAATACTTGTTCAAGGCTCGCTGTAAACTTTGGTATGTCATCAAGCTGAAGCTGACAAGAAACCCAAATATATTGTGGCTTGATTTCAGCTGTTCAAATTTCAGCTGCAAGGATTGGATTGCAGTGTTCACAATTCTGTTAAAGCAATTTTCCATGTAGTCATTTTCAGCCATTCCAGGTGGGAATTTATTACAGATTTATCATACTGTCTGGAAAGATTGCAACAGCTGCCATATTTTTTAGCCGATTCTTTGCTAGAACAAGAATCTGAACAAACCCATCAACTCTTAGTTTCTTTAGCCAAGTCATCAAATTGTTGTACAAGTCCATTGCAGTGTTCAAATCTACTGTTTCACCTTGCAGTTCTTGACTCACAAAATTGACTTGGAAGAGCACGTCGTACCATAACACAAGTGACACTAAGACTTTGTACTGCTTCAATGTTTCCTACAGTGTTTCTGATTCACTTTTGATTATCGACTAATTAGTCTCTTCAGTCAATTCATTGAGTGCGTCACAAATTTCAGGCAACTGATAATGAAGCACTTTAACACTATCTAGTCTACACTCCCACCTCGTTTCGGACAGAGGTTTTACAGACAGATGGGAATCGTGCTTTCTGATTAGTGACCATCTCTCTGTAACTATGACTATGTTCTGCTGTTAATATTTAAAAGTCTTTTTTTTTAACCTTAAAAGGACGCCTTAACATTGCCATGTTCGCACCATGATCATAACCTTGTCCACGAATATTTTCAGCGTTTGATACAAGCTTCTTCAGCACATTCACTAGTGCATCGTAAAAGTCCTGTCTAGTAGAACTCTTCACAGAAAGAAACTTAATAAAAAGTTCATGTACTTTGACAGGCTCTTTCATATTGTTGTAACTCTAGTGGCGGAATGAAAGAGTTAATGTGTGTGCGGCCTACTGATACATACGACTCAGGCCAATCACACAGGTCAACAGGTCAACGGCTGTCGATAGACAAGGGACAGTACTGCTAATAACCGCAAGTATGACCTGTGTTGTGGTCATGTGATCAAGAGCCTTCACGGTCGAGAGACAGTGTGTTAAAAAGGACAGTTCAGTCCAAAACAGTAAAGCAGTAAGGACTGTGGTACCTTGTGAGTCCTCGAGAATGTAGCTGTACGAGCTAGAGAGACTAGTAATGTTTAGTTAGTCAGTTCTGTTAAGTGCAAGAAAGCATTTGAATTTGATGTAGCCAATTGTGTTGAATTGGCTGTCGATGTATTTGTAAATAAATCGCCACTTTGTTACTTAAAGCTCTTGTTGTCAAGTTCTTGTGTTAGATGTGCTGTGTTGTGTTGTTAAGTAGTGTTTGCAGAAGGTCTGATTGAGAAGATCGTAACAATATTTTAATAATTTCAAGAGATTCCCAAAAGTTCCTGTAAAATCCGGAAGCCGCGGGAACTCTGTTATAAGTTATAATGGTTTAATTTAATCATCTACACCTAGAGTTAGCGAGGGGCCTATGAAAGTGTGGGCCCACTGCGGCCTCATAGGTTTCGGGAACTCTGTTATAAGTTATAATGGTTTAATTTAATAATTTACACCTAGAATTAGCTCGGGGCCCATGAAAGTGCCTGGTCTACTGTGGCCGCATAGGTTGGTCTATGGTCGGCCCTGCCCCTATACCACCCCTAAAAAAAGGATTTTACATACAACTTACAACTTTCTTTCGGCTTCGTAATTCAATATTTAAGTATTTCATACATTTTGGTTGGGCTCCTTTTTTTGTTTGTTTGTTTGTTATGACTGTGACGTCAGACATTTCTCTCTCCCAAGAGTTCTCCTCTCTTGTTCTTCTACTTTCATCCCCAACATATAAAATAATGAAGTTTTACCTAGACTCTACATTTCATTTTTTTTTTACATTCCTACACCGCTGGTGTAGCTAGGATGGGGAACGAAGGGGGAGAATTCGAAAATCCCCCCGTGCCCCAACTTGATGCCCCCCCCCCCCAAATAGGTCAACCCCCCCCCCCCCCCGGCACCCAAATATGCCAAATTCCTTGCTACGCTCCTGTCCTACACACAAAAACACATATTCAGTCAATTTCAGCTTCATATAACAAGAACAATTATATTTTATACAATGTCTACAAAAGCAAGTTTCGTTCAAAGGAGAAATGTACTCACACAAAAAAAAAGCTTAAATACTACTTAACAACAGAAAAAGTTTAATCTTGTACTTTTTTATATGTCGGCTTGCAGTATATTTATAATTATAAGTAGACATTACAATTTGCACGGGGCTTATCATAAACTCCCGTGACGTCCCGTCCTTCTCTATGTATTTCGGTGATGTGGGGATTTCGATCCCTGGCAAAGCCGGGCTGAGCGCGCTTATAGTATATAAATAATCCTCTAACCACAATGTTATCTCGGAACATAAGAGAGTTCAGAAGGTGAATACCGCAAAGATAAATCGGTAGAGCGGTAACGCCTTTAAGTTGATAAAAAATGAAGCAAACTTAAGATTCAAAGATAAGAGATCATCACTCGGGGAGATAAGCTAGGCAGACAGATAAACACCGCTTTGTGTTGTCGTTGGGTGATTAGCCGAGTACCCTCCCTTAGCGTTAAAAACAAGATATGATGAACACTATGTCAATAGCCCTTTATCTTCGCTATTCGAATCTTTAAAATGATACTACGAAACCAAAAGATCTAGCTCTATTAACAGCACGCGTGAAAACTTTTCCGACTGAAGGAAAAACAATGAATTTATCATCATTATTATGCTAAAAATGCACTAATATTCATTCTCTGGCACTGCCAGGGTTGAGCTTCGTTAGAGAGAAACACAATTCATTGCAGACCCTTAAACAGTGTTTACTGAGGAATTTACTGGTGATGTGGCAGGTCTGCAGCAGTACTGCTCTCTGACAGGCAACGAGAATCTTCTAAGGGATGTCAAGGGCCTTGAAGGTATCCGCGAGGTCAGTTGTCATTGTCCCCTCAGTACATACCTGTGACGTGGCAACGAGTTATTGGTCTAAACTGCCCACAGTTTGTGACGTTGCAGATCAGTGTTAAGGTCTTCAACAACGATTGGCCTCTATTCAAGTCACTGCTTCGTGGAGGGCGGACGCTGATCTCAAAAACGGTTCTAACGATTTTCCCAGAAATTTAACAGCTGATGTTTATCGCTGAGAGAAGAATTACTTGCTCTTTGGCCACATGGGGAAAACTTTAGTTCGACCGTTATAAATTTTCAAAGTAACAATATATAAATGTAAATTTCGCTAGAGACAAAATCGAAGTCTAGAAATTTCATCGGTTTTAAAAGGACTGTCGCTTTCTTGAAAGTCCTGTCGCATTCGCGAATTTCCAAATGTAAGACTTTATTGATTCGCAAAATTTTGCGCAGTCTTCTAAGCCTAGATCTAAATTGTTATCATTGGACTATTAAAAGGTGTACCAGATCTATAGCCTACATTCGCATAACCAGAATTCTTTTTCTGAGAGAAGGGATAAAGGGGGCGGGGTTCAAAATTTTTTAAAAAAATGTAACATTTATTAGTTTTGAAGAGAAAAACATTCGCTCAATAACTTGTATAAAGGAAGCATTGTTTTTAATGTTTTTCTTGTTTTTTTTTATAACAAAGTAAGTTATTGGGTTTTTGTTAGATCATCTGTGACAGCTACGAGTCATGAATGCGTTTAGTATACGGAACAACATGACAGAAGAGCTCATTAAAAACAGAACTCAGCAAGGTTTCTTATATGTGTATGTCTTTAATGTGTAAATAAATTCGTTGTATATACACAACCCACGGGAATGGAAAACCTTGGTCTATATACAAACAACAAACCATAGCAAATAAAACAAATTAATAACATTATGTTGCAATACCATAACAATTCAGTCATTATAATAAGACTCGTCAATAAAACATTGAGATCAATAAATCAATCATGTTTAAAAAACAACAACAACACAGACATGCGTAAGAAAGTAGAACAACGCAACGAGGACAGCAATAAAAAACAAGTTTACTAAAAAGTAGAAACAGGAAACATACAATCAAAATAAACATTGTTCCGTCACTTGAGACGCGTCATTAAAACAAAGGATCCACATTTTGAGAGTTTCCAGTTAGCAACGGTCTGTGCCTCAATGAAATATTCATTCACGAACTGCTTACATTTCTTTTTAGTTCTGCTTTAGTGCTCAAAAGTCATGATTTGTTTTAGCTATTATTGAAATAAAAAAAAAATAGGTCTACATCTTCTTTTTTTAAAATTATTTTGTTGATTGTTTTTTTTGTTTTTTTTTGTCAGAAATGAATTATCATTATATCTTGCAGATGGTAAAAAATCTGGCTCAAGAAAAAAAATATCTGCAAACCGCAGTCTGTAGAGAAAGAAAATAGCGCGAATTCCTTTTATAGATTTATGCCTTCAGCAGTTATGGTAAAAACATTAGACAACAAAAATAGGTTTTTAAAAAAACCCAGTAAACATTAACACAGAAACATAAATCTGAGTGTATAATCCTACACTGACCTACATATGAAATGTTGGCCTGTCATTGAAGGCATGGGTTTCATGGAAACTTTTATCTTATGTACACAATATTAAAACAACATAAATCACTTGGATAATGATAAAAACTAGATCAAATATCATAGAAAAACATATCATTACATTAAAGCATTGACCTTTTGACCTCTTTTAGATTCAGCATTGACTCTGGCTTTAAAAAAACACACTGGAGAATGGTAAGTAGCCATTGTGTCAACTTGCTGTCGATATAGTCAAGATCTTATCTTATCTTATAAATTACAGACGTTACTTTAAAAATTTGGTAGGGATGTGTTGATTCAAAATAGAGCCCAGATGTCAACGCAACGACCCCAAAATATAGCTAAAATTTCAACCTGGCGATATGGTGGCTCAAAAAAAAAAAAATAGCCAAGATGTCAACGCTTGTGATATGTTGGTCCAAAATAGAGCCAAGATCTAAGACTAATTCCTGGTCAGATGTTGGTCCAAAATTTAGTCAAGATATCAACGCTTGCGATATGTTGGGGCCAAGATGAATAGATGAGGCAATTATAGTCCAGAATAGCGCCATGATTTCAATACATGTGACAACATGAGCCAATTTTAAAAAGCTGCTGTTTTGTAAAATGTTTGTAAAATGTTTTACATGTTTCGGATGTTCCTTCAGAGTTGAAGATAGTTTACTTCCTAGTCCAAACCTCCCGCAGGACGACGGGGGATGGGAGCGGGCAGGGTTTGAACCCGGGACCATCGATAAATCCAAACGACAGTCCAGCGTGCAAACCGCAAGACCAGGCAGCCATCCTGTTTTGGGGGGGGGGGTGTATAAAGGGGGAAAGAGGGATACAGCAAAAGTTCTATATACAGTTTGGTTCAGATCATAAATGGACAGAAGTCAAGTAACAAATATTTACATAGGCTAGTATCATCATATTCACCCACACATCTATCATTTCTTCGTTTGGTGACATTCAATAAATATATTTGATATTGTGCGTGCACCTACAGAGAGAGAGAGTATAAAAATAAATGCGTCAACAAAATACCTCGTAGCAAAAAAATATATCTCCCTCTACTATTCTATAGGCGGCATGACTTTATGTACATTATGGCTTCCTGTTATTTGAATTACACATAGACTCCTCCATTAAATCAACACAGACAATCTCCCATTATTTACATCGCAGTTCAAACAGAGCTGATATTACATATGGATCTAGACATCTATATATCCTTCCAATATGACCCAAATACCCTTATAGTAGAAATCACGTGAAAGTTGTGTGTGTGGGGGGGGGGGGTTTCCGTGGGTACCTACTCCAATGTCATAGCCTCCAGGTTGGCGAGAAGGTGTCATATATATATACAGAGCATAAAATAGCACTAGCTATCTCTAGGCGTATGCAGGAGCGTAGCTAGCAAGAAAAGAGGCGAGCTGAACAAGGCCAGAGATCCCTCTTGTCTTGCACTTAAACATGATTTATTTATTTTTTAAATATCAAAATCTGATTTTTTTTTTTAAATATCAAAATCTGATTTATTTTTTTTTAATATCAAAATCTGATTTATTTTTTTTTAAATATCAAAATCTGATTTTTTTTTTTTAAATATCAAAATCTGATTTTTTTTTTAAATATCAAATTCTGATTATTTTTTTTTGGGGGGGAGGGGGAGGGGGGAGAGGATAAGACAGGGAAGACAGGGGGGTTTAAGGATAATTTTGAACATTTTGTGAAGAGCCCAACCATTCTTTTAAAAATAATTATTTGCAAAGTAAACAGAAAAAAATATTAAATTCCCCTTCCAAACATATTCAGATAATTAATATGGCTAAGTTCACCTACTTTATACTCAGTCTAAGCAATCTAAACCTATTTGGATAGTAGATGTAAATCTAGATCAGAGGCATGGCGAGGGTTGGTGTCACCCGGTGCTGTCAACTTATGCTGTTACTCCCTCCTCGATTATTACTTCCTTAAAAATATGTTTCTATTTTTTTTTTTAAAGGCTTTATTATTAAAATGCAGACGATTGTTGAGTTATCAAGTTTAATGTAAATTCTTATTCTTTACTGTTTGCTTCGATAAAATAAAAATAAATGGAAAAAAAAGCAACTAAAAGCTTTAAGGTTTGAATCCTGGTTTGGGATTGTTTAAATTGAAGGATTGAAGGTGTGTTTGGTTCCATTAACTTATTTACGATGGTAAGATTAGCTTAATTAGCTTATGATAACGCAACATTCGTAGGTCGTTGCTGTGACCGGATTTGACGCCCCTTATCAAAATTTGAGCAAACAATTACTTGCTATTTTGGGAAACTCGATATCTAAAAAAAAAGGAACCTACATGGATGGTGCTTGAAGTTCTGAATCGGCATTTGTAGAAAAAGTTAAACCTAATTCATTTGCCATTTGGAATTTGGACTAAGTAATACTCCCTCTTGAAACACTGTTTAAACACAACAAAAGTAGATCTAGATCTTCGCTGGTCCTTAAGAAATTTGTTTTGTAAAAAAATATTTTAAAATTTGGAATAAACAGAAAAGAAAAAGAAAGGGGGGCTGTGTAGGCAGTGATACAGCATAAAAGACTTATAGTTATCCCGTGGAAAAGAAAATGTATGCTGGGATACCAACGGAAAATTATGTCCCAGCCAGGGAGTCTTTGTCAATACAATTTAAACAGGAAATTCCATTACATTTTTTTTTTATAACACTTGAGCCTTTGAAATCGACGCAGTATCGTTGTTTAATTCAACTTTCAATGATGGTGATGCAGGGGAGGTAATCTTGGAACCTTTTTGTAAGATTTAAAATGAGATAATATGTTTAGGCAAGTGATCTTGAAAGGAACACTCTCCGATTTTATTGGTAAAGAAATAAACCTACCTATGAATCATCTACCCGTCCCCCCTTTTCTACCATGCTATGCTTTTTAAAAAATTATCTTTCAATATTTAGATTACCTCATGTATATTTCATTCCCATTTATCTAGGTCAGTAATTCTCAAACTGTGCTCTACTATATCCATACGGATGTTCCACGATTTACTGGCATAATTAACCAGTAGGCCACCACGTGAATTAATCTCTCTACAAAAAAAAAAGCAAGTGTTCTGCTAAATATTGACAATGTGCAGAGTGTTCCGTTAAGGAAAAAGTTTGAGAACCAGTGTGTTTAGCAATAAGGCAGCTGTGAAAGAATGGGGAATATGGTATACTATCAATTATCTTTAGCGGGGTGGGTAGGTTGTGGGTACATTTTGATTCTTCTCAGCGTTTTTTTTATATAAACATATATATCATACATTACAAATGCATAATAATACTTGCTATTGATACATATTTATAAATAAGTCAACATAGTATAAAAATCAATATTTGTATATCAAAATAAGAATAATCTATTAGGGTGTGACTGGTTTCCATTCAGTACAAGTCCAATATCACAAAGTATGCAAATTTCTTTGACCTTCTTTGAATTTATTAACATGATGTATAACAATATGACTTAATTCAATACATACAGGCCTATTACTAAAAAACATAAACATACGTAATATAGTACACTTGTTATAAATATATAATATGGTAACAATTCATAACTGCTTTCGGCATACTTATCTAAGCCGTACGTCAAGCGCTCACCTGAAATAATTAGGATCGTTACTAGTACCCTGTTATACAGTAATATCACAAAACTTAATTCATACGTACTCTTGGACACTCAAACACACACAGGCAGCGTTCAACACAAACATAAACACACTCTACCACATACAGCACACGCTATCGAATGTTTAAAACTTGTAATGAAATTCCGGATTTCTGCAGCACCTTGCGGGCGGCGTCCACTATTGGTCCGCTGGTGTACTTGACCGTATCGAGTTCTACTTCTGGAAAGACATCCCAGTAGACACTCAAAGTCTCGTTGAACCAATCAAAGGCTGGACCTGGTAGAAATGTGGGTAGGCGAAAAGTGCTTAAAAAATGTTCATTTGGTTTATTAAAATACTTCGCTTAATACTTCCATATTCTGTACACCGGATACGCCAAAATCTTGTTGTTTATGTTGTTTGTTTGTCAAATGTTTGACATGTTTCGGATGTTCCTTCAGAGCTGAAGATAATTACTTCCTAGTCCAAACCTCCCGCAGGACAACGGGGGATGGGAGCGGGCAGGGTTTGAACCCTGGACCATCGATAAATGTGAACGACAGTCCAGCGCGCAAACCGCACGACCAGGCAGCCATCCATTTATTTATGTATTTGTCTTCAGGTATGACAATCTCTAAAAACACGGTTAGTTGAAATGTTGAAATAGCCTATTTGAAGTCTAGTTTAATGGCACGAAACACTTATTTATACAGTTCAGCTTTTAAGTTACCGAGTCGTAAACTTTATACTAAAGGGTTGAAGTAAATATGTGTAGGCCAGTGCAGATGATATGTCCGCCTCTCTTCCCGCCCAAGTAGTGGGCGAACATCTATCAGCTCACAACTATGTGAATAGAGAAACTACCAATAGTGCTACTAAAACGTCAACAGAGATCTCGTCTGGTACAACGGCCTCATCTGGGTCAATATTTATACAGACTGAAACACTGTACCGTAGAGTGTACTACTCCGTGGCTGTCATGTAAGCCCCCGGCACGCATTAGCATCTCACTCTTTGAGAAAGTTTCATTTGTGATCGCTTCTGAAAGCTTCAGAAATTAAATAGCGTTAGTCAATATAGGAGTTTTTTTTTGTGTACCAGGAAGAGGGAGGGGAAACTGATAGAAAGATAAGGGTAAAATGTATAGTGATATGATACAAGAATATGTAGGTAATACGTATTCCATTCTCAGCATACATTAATTAAATATTTGTTAGTCATCATCAGACCAAACAGCGTGGAACTAGGGCGTGGTCAACGGGGAACGCAAGATTAATTATCCATAAGTGATTGAAATGATCACCCTTACTAGTAGGATGCTTTCGTAAGGCTTATGCAAGGCTGCTGTATGGGTTTATGCAAGATTATTGTATGGGTGTATGAAGGGCTGCTGTGTGGGCTACTGCACGGCTACTGTGTGGGCGTATGAAGGGCTGCTGTGTGGGCGTATGAAGGGCTGCTGTGTGGGCGTAATAAGGGCTGCTGTTTGGGCGTATGAAGGGCTGCTGTGTGGGCGTATGAAGGGCTGCTGTGAGGGCGTATGAAGGGCTGCTGTGTGGGCGAATGTTGTATGGGCTTATGTAGGGTTGATGTATGGGCGTATGCAGGTTTGTTGTATGGGCTTATGTAGGGCTGCTGCATGTGCTTATGTTGGGCTGCTTGTATGAGTTTATATAGGGCTGCCTGTATGAGGTTATATAGGGCCACTGAAGGGGCTTGTTTAAGTGAAAGGCCTGCTACAGGTGTAGGTACCCAAGCTGCTGTATGTAAGAGCCTAAGAAGCGCATAGAGTGGCTGATAAAGGAATCTGAGTGCTGAGTAATTCCAATAAACTATGCATTTAGCTAATACCTATTTTTAATTATTTGATCACTCTCAAAGGCCGCCAGAGATTTGAGACCAAAAGCATGTACACTGCCGAGGACAGACGCTGACGGCGAAAAGAAAATCTAAATCGACCAACTTCGGACAATGGCTATGCGTGCCATAGGTGTGGCAAAATATGTAGGTCACAGCTGGGGCTGCGCGTCCACGGGAAATACTGCATTGCTCACTAATCTTCGGACTCGAACACACGCCTTATTATTATTCTTCATTATTTAAACCTCGTTTATAGTTGCCCTTTTTTTCCACAGAGGCCGCAATATGTGGGCCCACACATACTAAATGGTGAATGGTCGGACTAGGTGGCCATTTATAATTATCTTAATGTTGTTTTTTGTGTGGTTTTTTTTTTTTTTGGTCCGTATTGGGAGTTTAAAGAAGTACTTATGAACTCGTTGGATACATATATGTAAAGAATAGTAGAAATGAAAAGTCGAGTTCTTGCTGTATCGACTACACAGTCATCGACTTCTTGATAGTCGCATCAAGATTAGGTCCACCTGGTCTCGTCACCATCCTATGCTGTTGCTTGGCAACACACGCCATTCGTTAGCTTCTGATTGGCTATACAGTCATCATCTTCTGTTGCTTGGGTGGCCATCTATTTAAAGTTGGCAACGTCATTATATACGATTCTTTTTGCCAATTTACCGTCTACTTTAAGTTGGCTACCTCACTGCCTCAGCATTTATTTTTTGTAAAGTTCCCCTTTCAGGCCATGCAAACTATAGGGTCGAGGATATAAAGGTCATCTGTATCTGTGGCCCACGGTTAACGAGGGTGTCATGTGGTCAGCACAACGACCAACCGCCTTTACTTTTCCCCAACTAAAGCCATTACAGTTGTAAAGTTCCCCTTTCAGGCCATGCAAACTATAGGGTCGATGATGTAAAGGTCATCTGTATCTGTGGCCCACTGTTAACGAGTGTGTCATGTGGTCAGCACAACGACCAACCGCCTTTACTTTTCTCCAACTAAAGCCATTACAGTTGTAAAGTTCCCCTTTCAGGCCATGCAAACTATAGGGTCGATGATGTAAAG